>PVIH01021164.1:0-30435 GCA_004025045.1 Sigmodon hispidus | reverse complement strand
CAGGGCTGGCACCTGCTGGCCATCTATGACCCCCCCAGGAGCAGGGCTGGCACCTGCTGGCCATCTATGACCCCCTCAGGGACAGGGCTGGCACCTGCTGGCCATCTATGGCCCCCCCAGGAGCAGGGCTGGCACCTGCTGGCCATCTATGACCCCCTCAGGGACAGGGCTGGCACCTGCTGGCCATCTATGGCCCCCCCAGGAGCAGGGCTGGCACCTGCTGGCCATCTATGACTCTTAGCCTCGAGTCTTTCCTGCTTTTCTAACTTGAAGCCCATGTGTCTCGTCCACCAGGTGGCTGAGAAGGTGAAGCGGTTTTTCTCAAAGTACTCCATGAACAGACACAAGATGACAACCCTCACGCCAGCATACCATGCTGAAAGCTACAGTCCTGACGATAACAGATTTGACCTGAGGCCCTTTCTGTACAACACAGTGTGGCCCTGGCAGTTCCACTGCATTGATAACCAGGTGAGTCCTACCAGAGAGCTTTGTGTGGCATGCCTGGGGGACACGCGAGGCGCTTCCCCCAAGAAGAAAAACTTTTATACGGAAGATGGTGTGGTATGCTACTGTTCTTACTTCAGCAATGAGATTATTTTATTATCTATGCTATATATATGATTAATAATATATATACATACATATGAACATGTATATACACACATACACACACACTCATATATACTTCGTTTGGTTTGGTTTTCAAGATGGGATTTATCTGTGTAACAGTCCTGGCTGTCCTGGAATTTGCCAGGTAGACCAGGAGAGCCTTGAACTCACAGAGATCTGCCTGTATCTGTGGCTTCCTGAGTGTTGGGATTAAAGGTGTGCACAGCCACACATACACACACACATATATATGTATTTGAGATGGATTCTCTCTATGGAGCCCTGTAGAACTGGCTGTATAGACCATGCTGGCCTCAAACTCAGTGAGACCTCCCACCTGTGCCTCTGGAGTGCTGGAGTTGAAGGCACCACATCTTTAATTAAAGCAAACTTAGCTCTCCCGACCTCTGTCTTTCTCTGAAGACCACAGCGAAGACACCCACAGATGGCAAGTCAGACACAGCTCCTTCTCAGCTAGGCTCTGCTCTGCTCCACACAGGGACAACAATTAAAGATGTCAAACCATGAACAGTACTCTGCTGAGCTGCAGAACCCAAGGGACCAGAAACACTGTCAGGAACCTTGGCTATGGCAAGGACCCCTGAGCAGCTAGCATGCACTTTGAGGGCTGCAAGGTATAATTGCCACTTCTAGGTTAGGTGCCCAACAGGGTCAATGTGACTAGATTTGGAGTCAGTGGTTCTGACATCCAGAAGAGAAGCAGAGATACTGTCACATGGTCCCCTGCTCCTGAGAGTCATCTAGTCCTTTGGTCAGTATGCCCAAAGAAAGCTGGTGTGGAGCTGGAAAACCCTCTTTAAGGAAGTGACTCTGTATTCATCTGACTTTGGGAACCACCTCCATCCCACCCCCAGTAACTCACAAGACTGTGGAAGTCAATGGGAGGTAGTGGCCCCTGGGAAGCAGGTGGTGGCCACAAGGAAGCTGAGGCATGTGTCGTCAGGATGCTATTGTCCTGTGTCCCCACTGGCTAAGCAGAACCTGCACCCTGTAGCTGATACCTACGTGCTTTGTCCCAGAATCCTGCTGTCACTGAGTCACAGGAATGGAACAGTCTAGCCACCAGGGCTGCATCAGCTCTGATGTTTAATTTATTGTTGTTCCTTGTAACTATGATTGTATGAATCCCTGTATATGGAAATGCGTAGGTGAGTAAAGTGCCCGTGGGGGCTAGAGACATTGAATTCCCTGGAGCTGGAGTTACAAAGAGTTGTGATCCACTTGACATCAGTCCTGGGAACCGAACTCCGGTCCCCTGGAAGAGCAGCTAGTGCTGTCAATTGCTAAGCTATCCCTCCAGCACCAAGCTCTGGCCTCTTCAGTGGTAATAAGGGTTTGGCCACTTTACCTCCCACCAGACCCACTTGACAATGGTTCCTATAGATCAGCAAGGGATTTTGACACTTTGTGGCCTCACAGTGGGCAGAAATAGGAGCACCCGAGATCTCACTGTCCATAGTGGCCACCAGGAACTCCCAGGCCAAGCCTTTCCCTAGGCCCCTCTGCGTTCATTCCCTGCATGACCCATAACTTCCATGGCTGCTGGTTTCAGCATCTGGTTCTTTGAAGGGTGATGGAAACAGTTTTGATAGGCTTCTCTCTCCAGGTTCTACAGCTTGAGAGGAAAGAACAGCAGACCCCAGAAGGCTGTATCTAGGAGCAGCTAGAAGAGATGTCACCTATATGGAAGCACCTCCTTCCTGGGAATCCCTAGTGTGATTTCAGATCTCTGGTGCTTAGGACTAGAGGCCCCTGCCACTGCCCCCTGGAGCCAGGCCTTGTTTACCTTGAAGGAAAAGAAAGATGTTCATTTTAACGCCATAAAAAATAAACAAAATGCTCTTTTTAAAGTGTATTTTATTTTTCTATATGTATGGTCTCTTGCCTACGTGTATGTCTGTGTACCACATGTGTGCCTGATGCCCATGGAGGCCAGAAGAGAGCATCAGGTCCATTGAGATTAGAGTTACAGATGGTTGTGAGCCACCATGTGGGTGCTGGGTAGGAATTTGACCTGGGTCCTCTCGGAAGCAGCCAGTGCGGCTCACAAATATGCATGCAGACAAAAAAAATCATATGCATAAAATTAATAAAATTATAAAGACAAAAAATTATGTGTATATACATGTGTCTATGTGTGTGCATAGGTACCCACAGAGCTACCTGGTGTGGGTACTTGGGAACTGAACTCCAGTCCTCTGAAAATAACAAACACTGTAACCACTGAGCACCAAGTGTGCTAGGACATGCTCAGTCTAGTGCTTTTCACTGTGGATATCGCCGTTGTGGGTTAGGGGATGCACCCATGTGGACCTGTGCAGGCAGAACTGTCTAACCAAGGAGGGACATCCGGAGCAGGAAACATGAGAAACCCTCCGCCTCCTGCCCAGGCCTGCTCCCTTGTCCCGGGTTCTCGTGAGATCCTGGATGGTTCTGCGGAGTTGGGGAGCCAGACATCCTTACCTTGTTCTGTAGGAACCTACATGGGCTGGCAGTAGGGCTGGTGTGGGATAGCATCTGGCCCCTTCTCTGCCTAGAGGGCCCTTCAGGGTTTCCCTCTCTGCATCTTCTGCCTGCCTGCTGGGCTTGCCTCCTTTCCGCCCAGCTGTGCTCTGCCTGGCTGGCTAAGTGTAGAGTAGTGGCCTCTCACTGTGTCAGAAACAAAGATGAACACATTTGTCATTTCACAGTGTCAGAATATATTGGCTAACAATTCACAAGTTACAGCTTTTTCAGTGGCAACAGTGTGCTAGGTAATTCCACTTTCCTTCATAGCCTGACTGAGGCAAACACAGTTTCTTTAATTCCAGTCTTAATTACTAATACTAATTACTATGTGCAATACTTAATTGCTTAATTACACATAACACATCACATACAAACACAGGTGTGTATAAGTGAGTAACCACAAAGGACTGATGAGTTCCGAAGAGGCATGAGAAGTCAGAACCGGAGAAAACAGTAGAAGGTGCAGGAGATTCTGTTGATAAGATGTCAAAATGGAAGCTGGGGACACTGTGGCAGCCACTACAGGTGAAAGGGCAGGCGTGGGCCCAGGCAGAGGAACCAGCAGGTGGGGAGCAAGTCCAGACAAGAGCAGGGGATGGATAGACAGCAATTCAAGCAGGCTGTGTGCAGTGGAGAGCAAGCCAAGCCGAGGCCCCGGAAGAGTCAGGAGTTATCTGCCTGTGTCTCCTTGATGGGCACAGGATGGCTCATAAGGTGACAGGTCTGTTAGGATTCTGTTCTAGCCTCTGAAGCCTGCCGATCTCACAATGCAGGGATTGTGTTTGGTCTGGCATGATACCTAACGCTTTACTCAGTTAGCTGGTCGGTGTGTATGAATAGAGAGGCCCCATGCCCCATGGACGTGGGACAGTGGACAAGAGAAAGCAGAGGGCAGGAGACTCTCAGACTGTTTCTATGTAGAGGAACTTTATTATTACAATAACAGAGAGAGGGAGGGAGGGGGAATAGGGGGAGGGGGGGGGAGAGCTCCCAGGAGGAATGAAGCAAGAGACAGTGGCCAGTGGTGGGGATTTTTCTTAAATGGGGTTTGACTCAGAACTCAGGGCAGGGTGTGGCTTCAGAGGCTAGAACAGAATCCTGACAAGGTCGCCATCACAGCAGCTAGATTTCCGAAGGCTAATGGGGACAATTCACAGTTCAAGAGGAAAATGCCACAGAGCCAGGAGGGCGGGATACAGGGCTGGCTAGATACCCCAACACAAGTACACAGGCATACATGTATTTTATTTATTTATATTGGTTTTTCAAGACAGGGTTTCTCTGTAGCTCTGGCTTTCCTGGAACTCACTCTGTAGACTAGGCTGGATTTGGACTCAGAGATCTGTTTGCCTTTGCCTCCTAGGTGCTGGGATTAAAGATGTGCACCACTACCACCTGGCTTACATAGAATTTTTAAATACTTCTGTATTTTTATATTTTAAAAGTTCAGTAAAAGTGTTTGCCACCCAGTATGGCCACCTGAGTTCCATATTTGGGTTCCATATGGAAAAAGAGAATTGACCCCCAGTAATTATCCCCTGATCTCCAGGTACACACCATGGCACAAACCTGCCCCCACACCAAATAAATACATATAAAAAAAATTAAAAATCATTTTGCCACTGAAGGGCAGCCACAGATTGGGGATCCACAGAGTTGGCTGGGAGTGGGGAGCTTACCTATCCAAGATTCACCGCCCCCCAGGGAGTTGCCTTCTGGTGGGCCACCTGCTGCTCCTCTGAAAGAGACACCAGCAAAATCAGGCTGGAGAGATGGTTCAGTGGTTAAAAGTACTAGCTGCTCTTCCAGAGGATCAGGGTTCAATTCCCAGCTTCCACATGGTGAGTTGTAACCATCTGTAACTTTAGTCCAGGGAGATCCATGTCCTTCTCTAACCTCCAAGGGCATTGCATGAAGGCAGGTGATACACAGACATACATGCAGATGAAACCCCTGTACACATTCTTTTAGAAAATTAAAACCCAATCTCCTCCTCTGTGACAATGCCATATGACTGGGGGAAGAGGCATCTCAGTGCCACTCCCTACACCAGCACTTGTAGGACCTTTGCTTTGGAAGCCACCACAGTCCCAGCTGCATGCTGGGATTCTGGGCTCCCAAGCCCCTGGGGCCATGGATTTCCCCCATGCTGTGGGAAACAGCCAAGTCAAAAGACATTTGGTGTTTGTATCAAGAATTTTCTGATATCTTAGAGGTAAATCTGCCATAACATATGCAGTACACTGTTTTCCAAAAGTACAAACAAGGCCACCTCAGCAGTTGGGGATGCTTCCAAAAAACTGTTCCAAGTACAGCTACCTGCAGCAAGTTCTGACCCCCCTGACTGGAGGTGAGTGTTATCAGCCATGAGCCAAGCTGTACATTCCAGTTTCTTTGGCATACTGAAATAAGATAAGGCTGGGAGATAAGGAAAAACCAAACCAAAACAAACCACACCCAGAATTCCATGGGTGCTGCGTCCCTGAATTCACAGCCTTCTAGATCAGGACAGCTGTCATGCTAAGCCTCTTATAGGTCTCTACTACCCACCTCAGAACCAACCATGTGGGGGAATGCTGTCTCCATTCAGGCACCTCCTGGAAGCAGATTGAAGGAAGGATTCGAGAGCTAATGGTTGCCTGGAAGGCCATCCCAGGAGGCAGAACTGAAAGACCAGGAGGGTCAGACCAAGGTGGCCACTCAAGGGAGAGTTGCCCAGTCAGTTTGCTGTGAGACATTGAACCTGAGTCTATTTAGAACCTTCTGAGGAGGCTCTGAGCCAACCATCAGAGACAAATTAGACATAAAGATTTCTAATTCGTGGGTTCCAGTCACCCATTGCTTTAGATCCTAAAGGTGCACCGACCCCTCCACAGCACCCTGAAACACCCCCTCACTCCCACGAAGTCTCTTCAGTATCCAGGGCTTGAGATCTACGGCACCTCCCGAGGCAGAGTGCCCCATCTACGGCACACAGACCTGCAGCCTCCGCTCCTGTCCTCTCCACGACCCTGTTCAGTGTGGTGGGCTGTGATCTCCCTCACATCTTCCTTGAGCAATCTCACCGTTTCTTGGGAGCCCTGAAAAGTCTGTAAGGACCTCCCTGCACCAGGCCAGGTTTGTGGAGCCTCGTCCATGTTATATGTCTATTGTGCTCTCCATGTTCAGGTCCCACTCCCTGCCATACTCCAAATCCCTGTCATTCAGGCTAAGCTCAGGTCTTCTAATAACCTCTAAATTGGGGCTCTGACCACTGGGTGCTACACAGAAGCTTGTGTTTCCTGGTTTTTTACTTCCAGAGGACTCTGTAACCAGGGAGGGTGATCCTCCAAGTTAAAGCCTCAAGGTATCTGAACTTCTAGGCCTGGCTATGATTCCCCAGTCTACCCCCACACCAGCCACATCTCCTCTCCTCCTAGTCCAGCTAAGCCTTATCTTCTAACTCCAGAGCCACTAGACTACCAACAGGAGACCCCCTATTTCCACTAGTTAGCCTTGGTGGCAGCCCTTCCCTATGTCACTGAGGCCAACTACCCCTTCTCAGTCCTTCAGGCAAAGCCAGACCTGTAAAACTCAGATCCCAGAGGGTTGTGTCCACTTACAACCTGAGATGCCCTGGTCTGCCTGAGATCATGGGGCAACACAGACTTCTCAGGAACAGAACACAGACTTCTCAGGAATAGGATGTCACCAGAACTTCACAGCTGGAGCAGCCAGGGATGCTATAAGCCTGGTCCCACCCAGGACCTACAGGCAGCACTGTGAAGCCCAGGCTGTGTTGACTGGATGACAGCTCTGTTGTCTATTCCATCTGGCTCCATGCCTGTATGACAAGAGCCTCTCCTGAGACCCAGGGAGGCCTTGCTTATGCCTCAGCTACTCCCTTACCTCACTGGTTGGAAAAGTACAGCCAAAACCCAGCCCTTGTTTCCAGGGTTGTATCTTTTACAGCCTAGCTCCCTCCCAATCTGACGGTGATCTCAGTGTCCAAACCCCCAGTACCTCAGGGTCAGCCCCAGAGAGGCTGGTGGGCAGTAATGATGGGGGTGCATATGAAGAGGATGTGAGTCCAAAGTTTTTTGTGTTCATACTATATGTAACCAGTTTAGATATCAGGAAAAAAATTGCCTCTAAAATGGATGGAAATGTTTCTCTCAACTATTTTCTAAAGGGCTTTGCAAGATTAAAATGCATTTCCTCTGTGTGTGTGTGTGTGTTTCTGTGCACACATGTGCCTGTGTATGTGCAAGTTCCTGTGTGCACACATGTCTATGTACATACAAGTATTTGAAGAACAAAAGCCTAACATTAAGCATCTTCGAAGGCTGCTCTCCATCTTGTGGTTTTTTGTTGTTGTTTTTGAGATTGAATTTCTTAATAAACCTCTATTGTCTGGAAACCCCAGAATCTGCCTCTGTGCTCCTCCAACACTGGGGTTACAGACAACAAACTCAGGGTCTCTGGCCTGCGTAGCAGCGCTTACAGATGGAGATAACTCCCTAGCCCAGAATGACTCATTTCTCAACTGCCTTAAGAGCCATGGGCTCAGCAGCTGTACCATTGTGATGGAGAATTATTTGAGAGGAAGTGTTCAATTAGAATCCTAATTTCCAGTTGGGTGGTGGTGGTCCATGCCTTTAATCCCAGCACTTAGGAGGCTGGGGCAGGCATTCAAGAGCCCTTTATATTGTCCTGTGCATCTTTGAAGGAGTTATAACATGTCCTCAGCCCTGTCATTTGTGTCTGTACACAGCTTGTGCTGGATGTCTATCACAGCCTCTGAGTGTCTGGGCTCTGTGGGAGCTCCCACTGGCCATCTCCTGGGGAAGGGCAGGCCATATAGTTGAGTGGTCAAGCAAGAACAAGGCCCAGGGTCCAGCCCCAGTACTGTTGGAGCCAGACATGGTGACGCACTTCTGAAATACCAGGCCTGGGTGGCTGAGGCAGAAGGATCACTTTGTGTTCAGTTCCAGTTTTAACTGAATTACAGCCAGGACTGGATTACAAATCTGTTTCAAAGAGAAACAGGAGAGGCACCCCATTTTAGCAATTTGTACTTTTTGTTAATTTAGATAAAGCTCAATTCTATCAATCTTTTGTTTTTTTTTTCTTTTGTTTTTGAAGACAAGGTGTGTGTGTGTGTGTATGTGTGTAACAGTCTTGGATGTCCTAGAACACAATTTTATACCAGGCTGGCCTTGAACTAACAGAGATCCTCCTCCTGCTTGGCTTCCTGAGTGCTGGGATTAAAGGTGTGTACCATCATGCCCAGCTAGAAGTCTATCAATCTTTTATACTGTTTTTATTTTACTAATTTTTTAAAATTTCAGGTCCATTATCTGGGATTCTTAAGTTGCATCCTGAAGTTTCCTTACTGGGGTACCCTGGTGAGCTCCTGTGGTGCCTCCTCCCAGGCCACAGCTGGAGACCTCTTCCAGACAGTCACTGTGAGCAAAGGGCATGCCTCATCCAGATGCATTCTCTTGGGGAGCCCCATCTTGCACTGCCTGGTGCTCAGGTCCTCAGCAGCACTATTGAGCTTCTAGATTTTATGATAGGATAGCGATTCCAGCTACCTTATAACTGGAAGTGGAAACCATTGTTGGTTCCAGATCCTCAGAAGATGTCACCCCATGCTGTAGTCTCTGCAGTACTCAAGGCTGTCACAGGGGCACTCCCACACTCAGTGCCCTTGGCTTCATCCACAGCCCATCACAAGTGCTCCTCTGATTAACCCTGAGGTCACACATACCCTGGATTGCTAATGTTCCTCTTAACCACCAACAGCATTGCCAGACCCAGCCAAACGGCTTGTGTGGGACTCCTGGGACAATTCCAACACAAGCAGGAACAGTGACAAAGCAAGAGCGTCATGTCACTAAAGAACACAACTGTGGAAAGGGAACCCTAAGGCAGTGCTTGTTAGAATTACAGGAAGTTACAGCAGGAGGCAGCAGCTACGAGAGCCTCCCTGCCCCAGGCCTGGGAGTCAACAGAGCTGCCATTGTTACCGTTCATTCAAAGCCTTGAAGCCGCTCAGACTTTTGAAGAAGGCAGGCAGCTGATGGCTGGTGTCCCTCAAATGTCAGACAAGGAGTGGTTTTTCAAGTTTTACAAAGACCACACACTGGAATCAGCTGCTTCTATTAGGCTGGGAAAATTGCTGAGCTGTGTGGACTGAAACCGAAGCAAAAGCAAGAGAGGATTCAAAACGTGAGGTGGAGCCGGGATGTTGCCCGAGCGAGCGGCAGAGCATTGGCCTAGCATGACCCAAGGCCTGCTTCCATCCCGAAAACCACATAAGCAGGGTGTGGTGGCATATACCTCTAACTTTGGTTTGTAATTTCAGCACTTGGGAGATGGAATCGGGAGGGTCAGAGTTCCAGGTCATCCTTGGCCACATGAAGAGTTCGAGGCCAAGTTGGGCTAAATGAGACTTTCAAACAAATAAAAGATGTGCACTCACAAAACTGTATAGAAGACTTTTCCTCTCCTGCCCTGAACCTCTCTAGCACCCCCTGCTGGCATGACCTCCCGGGGGACTGTCCAGCAAAGCCAGAGGCAGCATGCAGAGATGTAGCACAGCATCCCAGCCCCAGCTAAGCAGGTGGGAATGGAACCTGGAGACTGGAGAAGGCCCAAGAGGTGGTGCCCTTTCTAGCAGTCATCAGACACCATGATTTTCTAAATGTGATTGTCACCCTGTGGTCATGAGGGGCAATGCCAAAGCTTCATGTTTGCAACCCAGGTTTCTAAAGGACACTGTCACAGACAGAAACTTTTTCCAGCTTGGCTCCACAAAGGATAGGAACACAGGTGTCAATGCCATGGGAACCGTTTACACTTGGTGAATTTTGGGTTCTTCTTGAGACTCTCCCATAGCCTAAGGTTTCCCCCAATACTAAGGGGAGGAAAAGAGTCGCTAGGAGATCCCAGAGAACAGCAGCTGTGACCAATGACATGCGCTTTTAAGATAATCAGGGAGCCCTGAATCATTAAGATTCGCCCTTATGAGGCTGTCTCTGGTCCCCTCTCTGCTGGAGACTGTATACAGCTCAGCACCTCTGCCTCTGCCACAGCCTGGGTTCCCACAGCCCTGATGCCCGATGATGCCAGGGCCAGCAGCCTCCATGCTCTGCTTAGGGACGAGAGTATTAAATCCTGCCTGGCACATGATGGCCTCTCTGTGTCATCAGTAGAAAGAAGTGGTCTCTAAAAGGCCCCTGGGTGTCTGAGTCTAGACAGGCGATTCTGTGAGGTCATTGCTGGGCGTGTCGATGCTCAGCTGGCTTCCCCTAGCTTTCCTGATTTCCTCTGAATGCCAGGCTTGCCAGGAAGGCTGCAGGGAGGAGCTGGCTTCCTCTTGCTGTCCATACCTGGGCAGTAACCGAGCCCAGCTTAGAAACTAGGTCCCCAGGGAGGCTCTTTCCTGACCGGCCCTATCCCCTCTGATACCATGTGACACAGCTGGCTAACAGTAGGAGCGGCCAGCCTGCAGCTTAGTAGCTCCGGCAGCTGCCTTGGTCTGGCCAAGACAGTTCCCTCCAAGACCCAAGGTGGAGCAGGGAGGATCAGAACGGTGAGCAGCCTGGGGACACTGGTCAAGGAGTTCTGGGGCATCCCAGTAGCTGGGTGTCTTCTGGGCGGTGGGGAGCAGCAGCTGGGTGGGTGGGGGAGGGGCAGCGACATGAGACTGGCTGGCCTGTCTTCCATCCTCTGACCTGGGCTAGGCCATCTGGTTTGCAGGCAGCCCTGGGCCACTCCAGAAGGGCAGCCAAATTAAATGGCACTTCCTCCACCTGTGGTAAGGTTGCTGTCCCAGCAGGTTCCTCATGTGTGCTATTGTGTCCCTTGAGGGAGAAGAGGATGGGTTTTAGTCCGTGGGGAGTATAGGAGATTTAGGGGACAGTCACCTGGGTTCCTCAGTCCTCACTGTCCCCAACAAGAGCAGAGCCAGGGCAGGGAGTGCCCGATGCCAATCTATAAAAGGCAGAGCCACACCTATGTCCTATCCCAATTGTCTGTGTTTGCAGGGGAACCTCCCATTTCTCCTTTCCACCTCCTCTCCACCCACAGGGCATGCAATCTAGTTCTTCTTGCTACCTGACCCTAAGACACCCCCTAACCTCCAGCTGGGTAGGTCACCTCCACCCCACCCCCGACAGGATTCTAATGGGAGAGGGACCCTGGCCAGGCCTGGCTGAGCCTTGGCCCGTCTATCATCTCTAAATTGTTGTTATCACCCCCTGGCGTGGCTATAGCTTTCATTCCCAGATCACCTCCCCCTACCCTCCCTCTCCTCTGCCTCTCCCTACCTCCTCACTTGCCATGTGCTCTCTCCTCTTCCTTCCCTTCTAGGCTTTCCCTGGAGTCTGCAGGGCTGTGTCCTCCCTGGCCCCTGGCCCTAGCTGGTACTGAAGCCTTTGGTACACAGACAGACTCCTTCAGGTATAGAAGTGAGGAAGGCAAGCAGTCCAGACAGGGGAGGAGAGAGATTGCAGAGCCATATGTGCGATCCTCAAGGCTGGAGAAGACTACCCGTTCCTTCAAAGCCAGAGCCCCTCTGGGGTCCTGGAAGCAGTTGGGTGCATGGCTGTATAGAACTGAGCAGCTGAGAGGGGTCTTGTGTCAGGGCTCTCACCTCTGAATGTTCCCCCTTGGCCCTGGCAACCTGTCTAGGCTTCTTCTTAAGTGTGGAAACATTGGCTCACCCCCTCAGTAAGAACAGCAATACCCAGGACCTTGCACAGTGTTTTCTCCTGTAGAGTGTGGGCTCAGGGGCCACCCAGCTGGTTGCCATGGGATGGTGGTACTTCCGAGAACCCAGCTTTACCACCTAGACTCTACCCACCCCACAGCACCCCCCATACTCCTGCCCATTGCCCCTCAAGCAACCTGATGCCTTGGGAGCTAGTATGGAATACATGGCCAGAAATGGAGCCTTCAATCTCCACCCGAGAATTGGCACCTGGTCCCCAAAGAAGAACAGAGGACCAGCCATACCAATGCAGGATGAAGACTCCAGCCAGTCTCTGGGGGAGAGGCAAGGCCCTGCCCTATCTCTCCAAAGCACGAGGAAGAGTTGAGGATAGTGACAGAGTCATGTGATCACAAGTGGGAGGGTGGGACAGATGGCCACAGGTGCTGGGATAAAAGAGAACTGGAAGGTGATGAGAGGGACTGGGGACCATGCTGCTAGGATGTGGGTGTTTTGCTGAGGTCTGGGGTTTAGTTGCCTCACCATCACAGCCCCAGCTGTGTTGGATCAGGATTGTGCTGCCTCTCCAGCCCTGCACTCCCTCATGCAATGAGCTACTGGCTCAGGCAAGGAAGGCAGGTAAGGACCCTGCCTAGCATTGCCTTCAAACAGGTGCCTCTTCTCCCTTAGGGAAGAGGAGTGGCATGTGAAAAGGAGGGGCCTCCCTAGTCCCTAAAGGGCTAAAGTGCTGGGCACATGGCTAAGGAGAGCGGGGCAGTCGCCATGTCTACCTTGCTGGTCAGCTAGAGAGCCCAGAGCCCATTGGCATCATACTCTCATGGAATGCTCCAGAAAGGCCTTGAAGATGTAAGAGCTTTTTAGATGATGACAAGCACAAGGAACCCTCCCTCCAGGTCCTCTTCACTCTGTACAAAAGGAGCCATCAGGTCTGGGCGTGTTCCTGACTGTCCAGCCCTTCCAGGAAAAGTACAAAGCAAACAGTATTAGTAAGCTCCATGGACGAGGCTTTTTGAAAGATTGACAGAAACATTTCCACCTCGTGCCTCAGACAGAGAGGGAGGGTTTGTTAGGTCAGGTAATTAGATGGAAGTGTGGACACCTCCTCCAGGGGGCATTACCATTTTTATCACCTCTTATTCTCTGACTACCTGAGTCCCCAGGAGTGGGCAGGAGCAGGCTCAGGTCCCTGAGTTGTGTCATTATGGTTACAGGGTTGTCCGAAGAGAGAAAACGCAACACAGACTTTTGCAGCCTCTGATGCCGCCGCCTTCACCCCACTATGTCACTGAGCGTGCACATGCGATCTTTCAGAACCCAGGAAGACATGGCATTCAACCTGACCATCCTGTCCCTCACCGAGCTCCTAAGTCTGGGTGGGCTGCTGGGCAATGGGGTGGCCCTCTGGCTTCTCAACCAGAATGTCTACAGGAACCCTTTCTCCATCTATCTCTTGGATGTGGCCTGTGCTGACCTCATTTTCCTCTGCTGCCACATGGTGATCATCATCCCTGAGCTGCTGCCGAACCAGCTGGACTTCCCAGAATTTGTGTATATCAGCCTGCTCATGCTGCGATTCTTCTGCTATATTGTGGGCCTGAGCCTCCTGGCGGCCATCAGCACAGAGCAGTGCCTGGCCACTCTCTTCCCCGCCTGGTACCTGTGCCGCCGCCCACGATACTTGACCACCTGTGTGTGTGCACTCATCTGGGTGCTCTGCCTGCTGTTTGACCTGCTGCTGAGTGGGGCCTGCACCCAGTTCTTTGGTACACTCAGCTTCCACCTGTGTGGGATGCTGTGGCTGGTGGTGGCGGTTCTTCTAGCTGCCTTGTGCTGCACCATGTGTGTGACCAGCCTGCTTCTGTTGCTGCGGGTGGAGTGTGGTCCAGAGAGGCATCAGCCCCGGGGCTTCCCCACCCTGGTCTTGCTGGCCATTCTACTTTTCCTCTTCTGCGGCCTGCCCTTTGGCATTTTCTGGCTGTCCAAGAACCTGTCCTGGCACACCCCCCTCTACTTTTACCACTTCAGTTTCTTCATGGCCACTGTGCACAGTGCAGCTAAGCCTGCCATCTATTTTTTCCTGGGCAGCACACCTGGCCAGAGGCTGCAGGAGCCCCTCCGGCTGGTGCTCCAGAGGGCACTTGGGGATGCAGTTGAGCTGGGATCTGTGAGAGAGGCTTCTCAAGGGGGACTTGTAGACATGACTGTCTGAGCTCAGTGAGTCCCAGCTGCAGCTCCGGGCCACAAGGGCCAGGACAACTAACTGCCTGATATAGGTAAGAGCTGGGATCAGGACTCCATCTGTAAGATCCTGGAGGGGAATCTTTGCTGATGACCCAGTCATGCATCCCTTGGGAGGATACTGGGAAGGGGCAGACAGAGAGTAATGTTTCTGTGGAGGGCCTGGGATTGTGCATATTAGGCAGAGCTCCAGGATGACTTCATGACAGCTGTTTTCACAACTACCCTTCCCCCATGGCCACAACAAGGAGGGGGGCAGCCATGAGACAGGACAGTAACAGTGGTAGGCAGCTGTCTCCTGATGATCAGCATCCTCCTAGCTACAGCGTGTGGGGTGATTTTCCTCAGTGCTCCATGCTCTTCCTTTTACTGTGACTCTGAAATTGGATGCTCCATTAGGTATGGGGGAATAAGTGGCTTGGGAGTCCTCAGTGGTTCAACTATAGCAGAAGCTGTCCACCCCATAACACAGCCAAAGAGCAAACTGCCTGGCTTCTGTCAGGAACCAAGAGCAAAGCTGGCATAGCTGCCTGGCAAACTGTGGCAGGGGACTGTAAAACCAAGTCCTGTCTGAGCTGCATCTGTAAATCTAATTTTAGGGAATCTGCCTCCCTCTTTTGGCTTCTACTGTCAAAGCATGCGTGTCACACACACACACACACACACACACACACACACACACACACACACACACACACACACACGAGTGTATGTCATGAAAACAGAGTTCAAGGTCAGTTTAAGCTATAGGAGACCCATCTCAGAAAACAGAGCACAGAGGGGTATGTGTAGAACATTGGATGATGCAAATGTTATCCAACACTTCCAAAAAGCCATAGCTCCTGGGTCCAATCTCAAAGTGAGGTTCACTGTGTGGACAGCAAGGACACTCTCAGGTTTGCTCACACCCAAAGCTTCTCTACCTAGTAGGACAGAGCCCAGAGTTTCAGCACCTGGACAGCTCCTGCCTCCCCCGCTCTGTCCTGAACAGGACCTCTCTACGTGTAGCAGGGTTCCTCTGAGGAAGCAAGTACCTCCACAGCAGGTGACTGAGCTCCTGCCTGGTCAGGGGCGCAGGGCTGAATGGGAATCCACCAATCCAGGCACAGGTGGCTGAGGACCAGGGCTTGCCACCATTCATGAGTCTCTACCCTTATGTAGTCCCTCATGGAATAGTCAGTTGACTTATACATACACAGTGGGATTGTATCCAGCAAGTCCCAAGAGGATTTTATTACATCTTCAGAACTCCAGGCCTACATCCAAAATTTGCTGACCTTCTTTGACATCTATTTGGGTGAAATTTTGAGTCGGACCAGGCCCACAGATCAAGGGATATTTGGTCTCGGTCATGATTAAACTTGTAACTGGGTCTGGACAAGGACAGCAGAACCCTGTGTAGCATCCTGGAATTGAGACTTCTCCCTCCACACGCAAGTCAGGTTATGTTGGAATGCATCCTGTGATATGATGCCTTCACCTCAGATTCTCTGGCAAGTCTAGATGCAGGAATCCCAGGAGTCTAGGACCTTGGGGATAGGGGTGGGAGAGGCTGGTCCTCCTCTTCCAGAGGAATCCCTTCCATCATCTGTGAAGGCCTTCCGTCCCCCACATTGAAGTTTAGGAGCTAGTGTGGCTGTCTGTCCATCTCCAGGACAGGATTATCAACTTTAGCTCCTCCTTACCTTGAGGAACTGAGAGCGTGAAAGAAAGTAGTTTGTCCACAAGTTCAATTTTTAGCCTCTGGACACTCACTTCTCTCCGAGGGGAAGCTCAAGCCAGCCTTACAGGTGTCCACCAACTGTGCATTGGCTCAGAGCCCTGTCAGTGATGCTGGAAGGTCCTTGTATGGTACAGTAAGACTCTGAGGCTTAGAGAGGTCTGTGGCTGCTTGAGACGACCCTGAACATGAAGCAGATCCTCTCTTACTCTCCCGGATAGCTTCAGCTGTCAGCTTGATGCAGGCCAGAGTTATCTATGGGAGTCTGCAGAAAATGATTTGATCAGGTTGGCCTGTGTGCATTTTCTATCGCTAATGATGTTCAGCCCACTGTGAGAGGTACCACCCCTAGGCTAGTGGGCCTGGGCTGTATACAAAGCTAGCTAAGCATGAGGCTAAGAGCAAGTCGGTCCCTTAAGCTCCATGCTTCCTACCTCTGCGCCTGCTTGAGTTCCTGCCCTGACTGCCTTTCAGTGGCAGCCTGGGACCTGGAGGTATAAACTGAATAAACCTTTTTCTCCCCAAATTGTTTTTGGTCATGGTGTTTATCACAGCAACAGAAAGCCAACTAGCACATATACCTTCTGCTTTGCTAGACCAGGACTGGCTGGAGTGTCGTAGCTCACCCTAGGGGCCCATGCCTCTTACTCAGATCCCTTAACCACCCTGGGGTGCAGACAAATCAGGGATCCTCAGGATACACCTTTCCTCCCAGATGGGTTTGGGACACCTCAAAATTCTTCTCCACTGGACTTCATGAGTAGAGGGTTCTCTTCCCAAAGATCCCCAAATGTGCATGCATATTATCTCTCTGAGATCACCATGAAAATAGTCCACTCTGCCACCCTTTTGGTGTGTGTGTGTGTGTGTGTGTGTGTGTGTGTGTGTGTGTGTGGTCTCTGGGCACAGGTCTGCCTATTCAGTCTCTTCCTAGAGACCATCTGTCTTTGCAGCTAGTCCCCATCTGGACCAAATCTCCCTTTCTGCCCTCAGAGCAACAAAGGCTTTACAAAGGATCCTCATCCATCTTCAACACACACACATACACACACACACACACACAGCCCAACACCTAGTGTGATCCTGAAGCTAGGTTCTCCAACTTCCCCAAGTCAGACCTTGAGAGGCCCAGGTTCTCTGATGGGCCAGAGTCAGGGCAAGCTAGCATTCACCATGGCCTATCCACCTCAGTATCTGGGAACACAGGAGATTCTTGGAAGTACAGATTTCTCAGGAATAAGATATCACTATGATGTCACCCCTGGGTCAGCCAGGCATTCTTGGAAGCCTGATCCCTCCCATGGCCCACAAGGAGCATGGAAGAGCTCAGCCTATGTTAATAAAAAACAAACAAACAAAAAAAAAAAAACATAAATTGAGCAGAGCCAACAGCCGAGTAGTTAGTGGCCTCAGATAACATCCTCCTGTCTACTCCACCCTGCTATATTGTTATTAAAAAAGTGTTTCCCCCAAGACCTGTGAGGGCCTTGCTAGCCCAGGCCTCACTAATCTCTTTATCTCAGAGGTCAGAAATTATTAAACCTCAGCATTCCCCTGGCCTCTGTCTCCTGCTGTCTCCAGGGTTGTGTGTTGCACAATTCCTTACTGCTCTAATCCTGGGTTCTAGTGTCCAGCCCCTCTGGTGCCTGTAGGAACAGCTCCAGAGACGTCATGTGAGCCCCTGAGATGGTCAGGTCTACTTGCTCAAACTTCTGCACCACTTAATGTGTGGTGACTGAGACACATCAGGACTGGCTCTTTTAATAAGTTAGTATTAAATTTTGGGGTCCATCAGGTGTGGAGTCTACTTGGGACTAGAGATCACAAGGTGACAGGTGTGATGTCACATAACCTTCACGGGATTCCAGGGATGGGGAGGATAAAATAGGAGCCACAGTGGTGAGAAGTGAGCTCCTTTCAGCATGCCATGCGGGGTCCCAGCTCAGGGGAAGAAAGACAGAAAGAAAGTCCTCTGCTCCGGCCACCTCTTCACCTTAACAGCCCAGCAGTCCCGGTGTCCCTGATGCTGCCTGGTTTTGTGCTTCCTCGGTATCTGGAGCCTCCCTGGTGTACAGGCCTGGATGCAGAGCCCACACCCCTCCTTCTTTATAGGATTCCTATCCTCCTGTGATCACCTCTTCCCTGAGCCCCAGGGAAGGAGCTAACCAGTCAGGGACAGCCCTTGCACCCAAGGCCTTGGCATTGCTCCACCAGGCCCATTCTTTCCCTCATGGGGACTAAAGTTCCATCTCGCACCCACACTTTTCACTAACATCTTCTACTCACTGACTTGCTCTGGAATGTTAAGGTTGAAGCTAAAACTGCAGTTTCTAAGGTCCCAAGATAGCCTGGAGGCATCAGTCCCCCACTGGCCAGAGACAGGATAAGTGGCCCAGACTGGGACAGACTAGGGTGTCACAGGGTTGCCTGAGATCTAAGTCACACACACACACTTTGCATTTGCAAGTCAAGTACAAGGGTCTGAAGAGATTTCTCAGTAGTTGAGAGCACTGACTGCTCTTCTAGAGGACCCAGGTTTGACTCCTAGCACCCACATGGTTGCTTACACCACCATCTCTGACTCTAGTTCCAGGACATCTACTTTCTTCTGGGCTATAAAGGATATCAGGTACATGTGTGATACACAGCCACACACACAAGCAAAGCATACAGAAAATGAAATATTTTTTTAGAAAAGAAAACCAAGTACATTGAGGACAGAGCTGTTCATGTGAGGTCAATCCAATGAGCTGGGCAGAGAGGTTAGGTCACTTTCTCAATGTCACACAACCAGAAAGGGCTTGGCCAGAAGCCACTTCCTGACTTGTGCAAGGAAATTCCAAACTCATGTGTACCTCTACAGTACCCCTTAGGACACCAGGAGACTTCCACACCCATGCAGCAGCTGGGAGGTATGCTCCAGCCCTTCCAAAACACAGAGCTCTTCCAGGCCAACCCAAAGAATAGGGAGCCAGCTGGTCCGCCTGGGGTGCTTACAGGCCCTCGCTTTCAACAACTCTCCCAAGAAACTGTGTGTTGTGTGGCACTGGGTCTGTGCCCTCTTTCTGATGTCTCGTGGCATCTCAGGCAGGTCCTCAGACATTAGGATTGGTCTAGTCCACAAAAAAATTGGAGAACCAGCAAAGAGACTGAGGAAGTAGCCAGGGTGTGGAAGCAGAGTGGGCAGAGCCCCCAGCAGACCATCTAATCCCAAGTGGGGAAAGCTGGGCTTCATGCTAAATTCTTCCAGCCTGCTGTGTAGATGCTCTGAAATCACGAGGTATGGGCAGCTGTTTGAATGTCCCTTACCCCATGGCCATTAAGGAAAGCAAGAAGGCTCAGGAGTGAGATGGCTATTGTTGGCAGCAGTCCAGTTGGCCATTGATGCTTAGCTATCTAAGGATGAGGGTGAAGAACTAAAGGAGTTATAGCATCTTCATGTCCCTCTCATCCCTGAAGCTGCCTGAGGGGAACCGTAGCTCCAGGCTAACTATCCAAGCTTGCAGCTTTAGAGGGGGAAGATGGGAAGATAAGACAGGTGCCGGCTGTTTGCTTGGGATGGGATGGGATGCAATGATCTGGAAGCCTGGGAAGAGGGTAGAAAGACAACCTGGAGACTAAGGCACAGTGGAAGGGCCGTAGCTCTTTACCGTTACGCCATGGGAAGCAGACTAGGGAGGCAGTGGTGGTGGGGTGACTCTACAAAAGAGTCTGCGCAAAACTGCTCTGCTGTCAAGTGGTTCAATACAATAGTCAAGAGGTGAGCCCCATGAGTGTGAGGTCCAGAGAGTAAAGTGGGTGGCATCTCTCCAGCAGGAAACAGAGCATCACGGAATAAGTAAAGTCACTGCTCACTGGTTCATGATGGTTTGTACTTTGTTTTTGTTTGTTTGTTTTTATTTTGGGGGGGTTCTTTAATGTCTCAGGTGAAGGATTCATGAACTTTGTAGGTGGTAGCATCATGTTACAGTGTCAAAAGGCTGGATATATCTGATGCGTTTTACCCATCAGATCTGAAGAATTCAGGCCCTTATAGGCTGGATCATCATGGCCTCGAGTGTGGCATCTGCCAGACAATCTAGTCAAAGCAGTCAACTCCAAGTTCATTCAGTCAGTGATCTTCCTCTAAAGAATAAGGTGGAGTGGTTGAAAAAGACACCCAACATGGACCTATGGCTTTCACATGCATGTGTATGCACACACTCACATGGCACACATGCACAGTGCACATACACAGCACACAGGAATGACAGGATTCTGCAGCCATCTGCTGCTGGCATGCCACTACATCACTAGTCTTAGGACTTCCCAGACATGTTCTGCTGGCTAGCACGTGCAGCATGCTCCATCATGTCGGCCTAGCTGAAGTCACTCTGCTGTCCAGCAGGGACACTGTCACCGTGTCGTCTTCAAATGGTGCTGATTTGCCCTGAGAAGACCTGAATATGTCTTCACACTGTAGTTTAGCACTCCCATTGAATTGCCATCTCTGTCACCGAAGGCTGCCTATGATGTCAGCCAGCATCCCCGGCGATGCACACATCCCTGTGCACACCAAGGGTGTGTATGGCACCTTCTTTCCAGATGTCTAAACCACTTTGTCAGAAGTCTCCTCTCTGAGGACAAGATTGGAAAATTCTAGATAAATAAATATGTGTCTGGAGCTCTGCAGAAACAAAACACTCCAAGCATTAAAACTGAGGTCAGCTGTTGGAATAAACCTTGAACAAACAGCCAGATCCTGACCAAGGCCCTATGTTGAAATTCCAGCTCTTCCACCCTCATCACCACTGCCAAACTCAGTCACATGATGCTCATCTTGACAGCCAGGACAAGGCAGTTTCTAAAGACATAGCAGCCTCCTCGTCTGTACAAACAACTCTAAGAGAGAGAAACTGCAGGCTTGCACGTAGCCCCAACCCTGCATTCCCCAAACCTACTATATAAACCCCAGGAACCCCCCTCTTTCACAAACACCCCTTTCTCACTGTGTCTGCCCCTCAGTATTTGAGAGTAAACACTCCTGTCTGCTGAGGTCAAACTGGTCTCTTTTCTTCTGTCTCATAAATCTGAAACCCAGGAGAACACCTGCCCCCCACCCCCGCCCTCTTTCTAGAACCTCTGACTTTCTTACTGTCCTTGCCTACTCCTGAGAACTGTTCTCTTGGGAGCACAGATGCCTACCAATCTCACTATGTAAACTAAACAGCCACAGTCTGGGACCTCTGGTCTTGGTGGACTTCTGGTTTTGGGGGGTTATTGACGTTCTATGTAAAGCCAGCCTGGGACCTCAAGTAACCTGGCAGGACCGACCACCTTTCAGGCAGTCATTCTGTCACCTAGCCTTTCTCTCCACCCACCTTTCTACATCTTGTTCAGATGACCTCCCCAGTGGTCCGGAGTTCCTGAAGGCCACTGACAGCTCTGTCTCTGGTGACCCTGATCATCTGGCCTCACAGAGTCTGTTCAAGCCCACCTGCCTGCCCATCACTCTCAAGAGCTTCTCTCCTCCATTATCTCTCTTTTCCTCATAAGAATTGAACATTTCTCTCCTCCCACGTCTCTTTCATCTTGACTTAGTCTGCTAAGAGACAGTTATCAGGCTGGTTAAGAGCACTGACTGTTCTTCCGGAGGACCTGAGTTCGATTCCCAGCATCCACATGGCAGCTAACAACTGTCTGTAATTCCAAGATCTGACATCCTTACACAGTTATACATGCAGACAGAACACCAATTCACGTAAAATAAAAAGTAAAAATAAATTTTAAAAAATAGACAGTTCTTCATTTGATTAGACCACACACCCACACAGCCAAAACACTGGGACAAGGGTAACCCATTTGATCTAGCTTGGAGGTCTTGGGGGCTCATAGAAGCCTCTTTCTGTCTTGTCTTAAGGCTCCCTTGGTTGGAAGTTCCAGAAGCTTTCTGTGGCCCCCATGATCCTTGCTCAGTTAAGAGTCCTGGGAACTCTGACAGGCCAGTTAGGCTCACTTCGGAAGAAGTTCTAGGAACATTCCCCTGGCCCCATTGTCTCTCGATTCCTAGAAGGTAACAAGTTTGGGAATGCTTCTTCTCCTTCCCAGGCACATTTGGGCAATCCAAACTTGGGGGATACTCCAAATGGCTGGATATGATCTCTATTTTTATGGTGTTTCCACATCCATCATGCGTTCCAAATTGTCTGTGTTTAAGGACACACCTGTTTGCAAGCTAACCATAAAAAGCTCCATTTGGGGGACCTCAGAGAAGCCACACTTGTTCAGTAGCCCCTCTGTGATGGTTTGAAAGAAAATGGCCCCATAGGATATGGTTTTGTTGGAGTAGGTGTGACCTTGTTGGAGGAAGCCTTTCACTGTGGGAGTGGGCTTTGAGGTCTCAAGCTATGCTCAGTGTGAGGCACAGTTGTTTCTGCTAGCTGTGGATCAAGATGTAAGACTCTCAGCTCCTTCTCCAGCACCATGTCCGCCTGCATGTCACCTGCCATGATGGTAATGGACTAAACATCTGAGCCTGTAAGCTAGCCCCAGTTAAATGTTTTCCTTTGTGAGAGTTGCCATGGTCAGGGTGTCTCTCCACAGCAATAGAACACTGAGTAAGATACCCCCTACTTGTCTACCCCTCCCACAAACTCCAGCCATCCCAGCAGCCTTGCCAGCCAGTAAATCCAGGACCCCACCTCAGAATTGCCACAAGACAAAGGACAAATGTGCAGAGAAACCTTCACTGTGCAGCTTGGAAGGAAAACTGTCCTTGGGACTTGCTTGCCTTTGTTTATGCCCCACCAAACCTGGATACTCTTGCTCATATTTTTATAGTTTTCTGTTTGATGGCCTACAGGTTACCTTACATTATTGGTGTCTTCATAAGAGAAAAATACTTGTCTGCCTCCATCTACAGACACACATAAACTGGATATGAGTAAAAAAAAAAAAAAAAAAGACCCTCTGTCTAAAATTCTCTCAATATTGACTCCAGATGTGCCTGCCAAACATAATCACAGCTGGGCTTTTGAATGAAAATGGCCCCCATTGGCTCATAGATGTGAATGTCTGGTTACCAGGTAGTGGTACTAGTTGAAAAGACCAGGAGGTGTAGCTTTGTTGGAGGAAGGCTGTCACTAGGGGTGGACTCTGTGCTTTCAAAAGCCCATGCCAAGTCCAGATCTCTCTTCCTGCTGCCTGTGGATCCAGATGCAGAATTCCCAGCTCCTTCTCCAGCACCATGTCTGCCAGTGTACAGCTACTCTCTCCCTGCCATGGTAATAATGAACTAAAACTCTGAAACTGTAAGCCAGCCCCAATTGAATGCTTTCTTTTATAAGAGTCGCCCGTTGTCACGGTGTCTCTACACAACAATAAGACACTGATAACTACAGTTGACAAGGTCATCACCTGAGCACCCACCTGGTCACTCCTCTCGGCTGCCTGTGTGCAGTTAGGCCCTGATTGTATGAAACCTCAGGAAAAATCTGGGATGTTCAGGGTAAAGAGTAAATATAGGGAAAGAGTTGCCTATGAAGCAACTGATAAGCTGTTAAGGAAACTGAGCGAGATGTTACCTAACACCTCCCCTTCAGAAAGACTTCTTATAACAAATGGTGAGTTTGCTACTGTTATGCTTGTGGTATTTACATTTTTTAATGAAGTGAGATTCATATATGAAAGTTAAAATGGCTAAATGTAATTATAGATGTTTGTCTCTCTGAATACTTTCCCCTTCTTGGTTTTTTGTTTCCAAGAAAATATGTTCCCCATTCAAGGTCATAGATATCTTTGAAGTTCTCACTGGAATAAAAATTTTCTTTATCTCAGGATTTGTCAGAGATAGGGGATGTGGTTTAAAAAGCTACAAAATTCCAAGCAGAGAACAAGTTATCTTAAAACTTGTAACAAAAAAAAAATGGTTATGGGGCTGGAGAGATGGCTCAGAGGTTAAGAGCACTGGCTGTTCTTCCAGAGGCCCTGAGTTTAATTCCCAGCAACCACATGGTGATTCACAACCATTTATGATGACATCTGGTACCCACTTCTGTATACTGTATACAGTATACTGTATTTAATAATAAATAAATAAATTTTAAAAAATGGTTACTACTTAAAGGTTTGTGTTCAGGTAATCTTAATTTCCTATAGCATGCCATGGATACAATTCTTGTTTAGAAAGATAGAAACAGTAAGTAGGAAAAGTGTTTAAACAAATGTAAATATAATGTTATGAGTCAAGTCACAGGAAGTTTGAATAAGTTATACAAGCTTATTGAGAAGGGGAGTTAAGGATGATATATGCTTGATGATTAAGAGTTAGAAATTTGCCTGCAGTGGTGGTATACTCCTTTAATTCAAGCACTTAGGAGGCAGAGACAGGCAGCTCTCTGAGTTCCAGGCCAGCCTGGTTTACATAGTTCTAGGACAGCCAGGGTTATATGAAACAATTCTGTCTAGAATAAAAAAATTAGAAATTCTAGCTGGGCATCATGGTACATTGCCTTTAATCTCCATACTCAGAAGGCAGAGGCAGGTTGATCTCAGAGTTCAGAGCCTGGAGGGATTTCTTTTACTGTTTATTAATTACAAAACTTGGGGACAGATGTAAGATAAAAACTTGGGCAGTCACCCCCGCAGTCACAATACACTTACCACTGTTTGCCTTCTGCTCCAAACAAGCCCGCTCAACCTTTGAGCCCCACCTATTCTCCCCAGGGCTACTTTTTCTCTCCTTGCAGGTCTGCCAAGGACTGTTGATCCATCCTGGCCAGCTGAGTGTGGACTCTGCCTCTTGGACCAAACGCTCTGTTCAATTGGATAATGGACCACGACATAAACAGAATTTCCATTAACAGGGGCTAGCTTGCTCTACAGAGTGAGTTCCATAACAGCCAGAGCTATACAGAGAAAACAACAACAAAAGATTTAGAAATTCCTAAGGTTATAATTATCTCTCCATGATAACAAAAACTGACTTAAAGATATATGTCTAGTCACTACCTCATCTCTAACTTTCTTATTCTTGAGCTATCTGGAGAAAATGAGTCATTAAAAAAACTATGATATTTTGTAAAAGTTCATTAAAAAAGGATCCGGTAAACCAAGTTTCCAGTCTCCCCATGGACTGCATCTATGGTTTAAAGTTTATTTTGATACCAAAAGAGCTTCATTGAGGCTAAATAGTCTTAACAAGAATATGAAAAAAATGACTGCTTACGTGAATTGGGTTAAATTTACAACACACTTGAATGGCAGGACATGAAGGCTCAGGTAGCGATGCCTTTCCCACCAGAGGAAGTTGCTCCATCCTCATTACAGGAGAAGGATGCATAGGGAGTTAAGGCCTGCTGGAAATCTGCTGCTCCTGTCTCCAACTGTGCGGGCCTCACCAGGGACACCTCCTCCTTATCTGTGTGAAGATGGATTACTCCTGTGTCTCACATGACAGGAACATGGATTCTCTTGTCCAGTGAAGGATCTTAGAGCCTGCGCCCACATCCTAAATGTCTAAATAACACAGAGGCAAATGGCAATTACTCTGCCCTCAGTGTCACCCACACTGACATATGAGGCTGCTGTGAACAGAGGAATTTGTACCTAAGCTACCACCTGACTGGTGCAGAATCTGCAAGCTGGTTCAATTAGTCATGCCCTTTACCCTGGCATTAACTTCTTCCTCTTAGCAAAAGCTAATTCCAGGGTCCATACCCTACTAACCATTCATGTTCCCTCATTAAAGGAGGCCATCAGACACTTTGTCATCAGACTCACAGCTTTGGGGTAATTATTCAGACTATCCAAGTGGCATCTTTGAAAACTGCCAGACAGTCCTATAAAAATGATTTAATAGAATTCTATTTCTCTTTTAAATTGTCTGTTAGATACTGAATTTAACTGACTTTTCTTTAGAAAGCTTCCAGATGCTTGTTCCTCATGCAGGAGTCTGATGTAACAAATAGATAATTACAATTATCTCATCCTTCTACAGAACTCTGTTACATGATTCTTCCAGTTGTACAATTGCATTCCGCCTTACTAAACAAACATGTATGTTATTAAACTCAGAATTTTATGATATTAAACTCTTAATGTTACCTGAAAGGGTAAAATACAGACGATCCAATAGGTGATTCTGAATTTGTGCTGGTCAATGAAAAAGTCTCAAATTCCACTATCAAATCAATGGCCTCACATATTATAATCAACAATGACAAAAATCAGCAATCTTGCTGACACCTATGATACTCTCTAGATGGTTTTCTTGCCTGTTCTCTCCCTCCAATAAAGACAAAACTGCCCTATTTTCTCAGATGTACCCTCAGCAAATGTATTTTTATTTTACTTGTATGGGTATTTTGTATGTCTGTGAATCATATGCATGCAGTGCCTGCCGAGGCCAGAAGAGAGCATTGAATCCCCTGGAACTGCTCTGAGCTACTATGTAGATGCTGGGAATTGAACCCAGGACTTCTGGAAGAATAGCCAGTGCTCAAACCAGGGACAAATGGCTAATCAAGATGCCCATTAACATATCAAAGTAGATGCTGGCCTCCAGGTCCTCCCAGCATCCACAGTCCCTGCCTGTGACAGGGTATGGCTGGCACACCCTGTCCTCTACCCTAAACTTCTCCAGCCCAGGGGAAGCTCTTCCTATATAATCCAGCCATTCTTGGTCACTTGGCCTTTTTTGGTCTACCCTTTACCTGGTCTGTTGGCCCAGGCTGCCCCTTCTGTCTTCAGCCCCTCCCACATATGGCATAGCTCAGTCTGGTCATGTTCACTCTGGATTCTCCCAGATGTTCCTGTCTGTGATTACACTCTCCTTTTTGTCTGTAATCTATCTTCTCCTCCACCGTATCTTGGACTAGTCATGTCCTTGCTTTTTTATTTCTATTTTTCATTAATGCCAAAACCTGGGAGTGGTATACATGAGTTCCTCCCAAGGAACTGGCCAGCTGTGACCTTCGCCACTGATTTGGCTCTCCTAAGGTAAGTACAGATCATTGTTTCTGCTGGCCCGGGCCATCCATCAGATTCAACCCCAAATCCTACAGCCTGCCTTCTTAGCTACTTCTCCCTCCCATTGCTCCAACCATTCCTTCCTGTCTATGCCATAAGTGTCTCTCTGACTCCTAGAACCTTCCAGACCTCCCAAGGCACCTGCCCGGGCACTTGTCTCACATCCCTCAGCTCTGTTCTGCTACACCCATCTGAGTATCTCTACTAAAGACTTCCTGTCTCCCTTTCCCCACCCTTCTCTCTGGGCCCCGGCCTCCTACGCCCTCCACATGGGCACTCTGCACTCTGTATGTCTCTCTGGCTGCTGCAGCCTGCTATGCCTGTGGCCTGCGACACGTGGATATCTCTCTTCTTCCTCTCTTTCAGAGCTAGCTTCTCTAGCCTCCCCGTGGATATCTCCCTTCTTCCTCTCTTTCAGAGCTAGCTTCTCTAGCCTCCCCGAGGAGCTTCATCAGGGATCCGTTGCCTACTTTGCTTTACTTGGAGCTACCTGCTCCGCCTCTTTGCTGCTTCCTGGGTCTGTACACTGGAGTGTCCTTGTCTCTCCCCTAGGAACTCTGCTCTGCCTGCAGTGCGGTCATGGTCTCCCTCCCCCTGCAATCCTGCCCGAGGTCTGTGATGCTTCCCTGACCCCCACTGTTCTCTACAAGTTTTTGATGTTTTACAACCCTGTTCCTCCTCAGCTCCTTCAGCTTCCCAATTCCTGCATTTGAGTCACCTACGCTCTCCCTTAGCTTCCTCTTGGAGCTATAGAAATTCCTTCTCTCCACCAGAGTTTAGTTTTTTTTTCTTTTTTTTCTGCTTCCTCCATGAACTCACTACAGTTGGCCTCAGTACAGATCAATGGCCAACAATTGGTACACTTGCTTTCTAAATCCTCACAAGGTAGAACTGCACAAACAAAGATTTCCAAAACACTTATATCCACACTTGTTCTGCTCCACACTTCCAAGTCTTATCATCTCTAAGGCTTTACTTACCACTTGTAAAAAATTTTTATCTCTATGATTTCTCTGCACTCTGCTCTCAAAAGTAATCTCTTAGGCTGGAAACTCTATCCTAAGTTCCTTGGATATGATTTAAAATCTTAAAAATCTGTAACAAACTTTGACTTTAACTATATAACAAAAGGCTTATAATTAAAAATCTATACAAGAGTATGTATGTGATTCAACTTGTCTAGAATTTACTGTATATGTAACTTAGATTCAACTCAGGTTTAGGGAAGCAATTGTTTTCAAGTAGCAACCATGTGGCTTTCCTCCATTTTGGCTGATGACCTCATCAAGATGGAAGCAGCCACATGACTGGCAGCCATCTTTACCAAGGCTAATGAGTACTTGTCATGTGACCTCACTATCTCAATATGACTACATGGCATAAAGCAACAAATATAAAGAGCCATACTGAGCCCTCTGCTTATCATTGCATCTCCTTTTAGACTAAGAGAACAACAAGTCTTCAAAGTACGTTGGATTCATACAAATTATGATAGCAAAATTTTGAAGTTATAAAGGTCTACTCATGTTAACAAATGCTGACTTAGAGATTTACATCTAACCACTTCTGTCTTTGCTAACTGTTCAACACTAGACTTTTAGAAAAATTAGGTAAGTAACAACATATATTTCATAAGTAAGGAATATTTAATAAATAAGGCTTATAAATTTCTAAGGTCTACTCAGGTTCACAGTAATATTTCCTAGCTTTGTTGTCTTATCTCTTTTTGTTGGCTATTTGAATAAATCATAGAAAAAACTCAACTCTGTGATATTCTATGATGCCATACTATAAAAAGAATCAGAAAAGTTTTTAGGCTCCCTATGGACTATATTTATAGTTTAATGTTTTGTTTTGAAATTTTCGACTCAGTTTTTTCAAAACAGGGATAAAGCTATGAAATCTTAACCTTATAAAAACTACCAACTTGAAAAACTGTTACAGAGTTCACTTAATGTCAACCTTAAACTCCTGTATGTGTTTTCAAGGTTAAGCCTAAACTCAGGTATACTTAATAGATTGTCGTCAAACTCTTCAGAGATCTGCTGATATGACATTGAAAATGTTTAATGAAAAAACTGCCATGATATACATGTCCCTTCCTAGTGGGAACCTTATGGTCTCTAAATAAGTTAAATGGTACATGCCTTAGTTAGGGGCTTTATTGCTGTGATAAAACACCATGACTGGGGCTGGAGAGATGGCTCAGCGGTTAAGAGCACTGACTGTTCTTCTGGAGAACCTGAGTTCGATTCCTAGCATCCACATGGCAGCTAACAACTGTCTGTAATTCCAAGATCTGACACCCTTACACAGTTATTCATGCAGGCAAAACAGCAATTCACATAAAAAAAAAAAGTAAAAAATAAATAAATATTTTTTTTTTTAAAAAAGAAACACCATGACCACAAAGGAAGTTGAGAAGAAAGGGTTTATTTGTCTTACACTTCAGCATTGCTGTTCATCATCAAAGGGAGTCAGGACAGGAACTCAAAGAGGACAGGAACCTGGAGGCAGGAGCTGATGCGGAGGCCACGGAGGGGAGCTGCTCACTGTGACTTTCTTAGTTTGCTTATTAAGGAACTCAGGGCCACCAGCACAGAGATGGCAACCCCCACCGAGAGCAGGGCTCTCCCTACTGATCACTAACTGAGAAAATGCCTTACAGTTGGATCTCATGGAGGCATTTCCTCCACTGAGGGCTCAACTGACTCTAGCTTGTGTCAATTTGCCACACAAAACCAGGCAGTGCAGGGCACTATGTTTCCACCTGAATTGTGGTAGGAAAAACTTCTGTGTGCCTCTCCTGCCGCCAGGGCTCTGCCCAAAAGGTAGACACTTTTGAACAATTTCTCTACAGGAAAACTTCTCAGACCTGGGTCTGTCAGCCAAAGGCCAACACTGCTGCTTGACAGCTGAAGATTAAATACTGTCCTATGTATACAGCTAAAGACCTACTACTGCCCCCAGTGAAGCCATTGAGACTATGGGAGCCTAGGTAGTGGGTAAGATTCTGCCATTTTAATTGGCACATGGGCCATTTAGACTATACCTCCTCCTGATGACATTGATTGGCCAACTGTAGCTTTAATAACAACAAGCTAACCAGCTCCTCTACAAGGCCCCAGCCACCTTATTATTAATTCCCTTCATATGTAAAAATCAGGCCTCAGGCCTGTTTTGTTTTAGCCAAGAAAGACAAAGAATTTAGCTTCTTACCAGACTCTAAAAAGAGGTAAACTCACAAAACAGTGTGGTTTTATTTTTCTCCAGTCAGGGTTTCTCTGTGTGTCCCTGGCGGTCCTGAATTACCCTCTATAGACCAAGCTGGCCTTGAGCTCAGAGATTCACCTGCCTCTGTCTCCTGAGGACTGGGATTAAAGGTGTTCGTCACCACACCTGGCTACAAAACAGGTTTAAACGTAACTTTTTTTAAACTATGCCTTTTTTTAAAAGAACTTGCCTTGCAATGACTACTCTCATAATCAACCACTTGTGTCTCGTAGGAAAAAGTTTAAAGTTTATATAAGTTCTGAGGGTTACAAAAGTGTGAAAATAAAACCCTGTTTCATCAGATTTCTTTTCCTCTCTATGCTGTTGTCATATTAAG
>PVIH01021163.1:0-30439 GCA_004025045.1 Sigmodon hispidus | reverse complement strand
GGCCTCAATGATGCAGCTTCCATAAGGTCATCATCCATGATGTGGTAGGACTCTGCAGGGAGGCAGATCTTCTGGGTATCTTACACTCCTATAAGTAAGCCCACGTTCACTAAGTTAGATTTGGGTGGAACCATTCCTGTGGTCTGTACAGATGGAAAAAAATACAACAAGGGAGCAGAAGGGAAAGGCTGGGATGCCTTCTGTGAAGCAGCCTCCAGCCGGAAACTGAGATCAGACCATCTCCCCGGCTGAGGAACAGGACACTTTTCAGGTTGTATCAGACATCAGTACCCTGGGCTGGTCTCTGGAATGCAACAGAGCTCAGAGGGTCCTCCTGATTTAGAAATGCAACTGCTTGCTCTGTGCTATCTGGGCCCACCTGGCAGACCATGTGGAGTTCCAATGGTATCATTGCTAGCAGATAAAAGGGAGTGACTGTCAAAGGCGATGAAAACATGCAACACAAAGAAAGTAGCTACTAAGGGCTGGAGACCTGGGGCAGAGCTCGAGGACTTCGAGGGGCTGCTCGCGTCACCTTGTGTGACTGATGTGTGTGTTACAGGTCTAAGAGTAACTCAATTGCTAACATAGGGACTGATGGGTGGAAGGACCGTTGAGTGGGCTTGCCTCTCCCATCTGCCACCCATACCTAAGATAGCCAGAAAGGCCTAGAAAGCCTCTCTAGTCAACTTGGACTTGTAGCTGTAAGGGGGGCCTGCTTCCCTGAAAGTACAGGGTATCTATTTGATGATGATGATGGGTTCCTGATTTAAGGGGTAACAGTTCCCCAGGGCTGGCAGGGGTGTGGCAGTGCTTGCCAGCCAAAGGTTAGTGTATCTCTGCCATACAGGGTGTACCTCCTTGGCCCACTACAGTGTTTTAAGGGTCATGGAAACTCTCAAGCCTTATGGCCATAACTGAGATTTGATTTGTCACCATGCACATAAGTGTCTACCAGACAGACCCACACTGCTGATGAGAAAATGAAGTCCAGGGAGGCCTAGAACACACTTGTAGTTACATAGCTACATTAAGAACCAGGGAAGACTCTGATTCCCTTCCACATTTATCTCTACTTAGGAAACAAATGGAACTGGCTAAGTAAACTCTCAAGGCCGATCAAGTTTTACCAATGCTGCTCCTGGTGGTCTGTGATAAGGATCCTTGGCCACCCTCAGGAAAAATACTCTGCTTTACACTCTATGTTTCCCACAGCAAATCAGTCACCAAGAAAGACTATAGCGGCTGCTATCTTTCTGTTTGAGGACCTGAGCTGAAAAGCCAGATTACCAAGATGATTGATTACCTTGGGTCTCCTGACTGGGCCATACTGCTCTAAAGTATGTGGCCGTATGACGAGGGCGGAACACACATTAAGGATCCCTCACCCCTCATCCTTCTGCCAAAGGCTGAGGAGAACACCAATGTTCTTCCAAAATGGAATTCCCAGTAAAGTTAGGGCAATTCTGAGTGTCCTCTGCCCTCATACATGATGTTGGCAGTCTTTACACCCTATCTGGTGCTCCTATTGCTTCTTGCCCAACCAGACTCCGCTCCATCTGGCTATTCCAACACCAGCCCACTCGGGAGTACTCAGATCATCAGTAGACAGGTGTGGACAACATTAGGCAACTCTACCTGTAGTGAAGGAGCTGGCCGTCAGCGCTGTAATCCCGGTAAACCTCATAGTCCTTTTCCAGGACCACACCCGGCGGTGGCGGTGAGCAACTGAAACACAGCAGAATAAAAGAGATGAGTCTGGGGCTGTAGAGATGGCTCAGCGGTTAAGAGCACCGTCTGCTCTTCCAGAGGACCCAGGTTCGATTCCCAGCACCCACATGGCAGCTAACAACTGTCTGTAGTTCCAGTTCCAGGCAAATACCAAGGCAAATAAATAAATAAATAAAAAATAATAAATAAAGTTTTAAAAAAAAAAAAAAAAAAAAAAAAGAGATGAGTCTAAGTGCACACAGAGCCGCCGCCCTCACTTCCCTGGGGATGTGTTCCTTTGTTCTTCCCTTCCTCTTCTGGTTTATAGACAGGGTCTCACTATAGCCAGGCATGCACAGAGATCTTGAGACTACAAAAGTGCACCACATGCTCCTATGTTCCAATCTATGGTCTAAGCAAGAATTTCTTCTCCTCCGAGTAAGAACAGCCACAGTGGCCTGCCTAGAGGCCACGGAGCAAGCAGGCCAGACATCAGTGTTGTCCTTAAATGGGAGCCACTATTCTAAGGGCCCAGAGCTGGGATTAGTGAGAGCTTCACCCAGGAGAGATACGCTGCAGAGACTTTGCTGGGGACTGTGATGGTGACAACCCTGGAAGGCACCCGGGGGATCTGAGGTGGAGGCCTGAGCAGGTGGTTATCCCTGTCAGCTACCCAAAGGCAGGTGATAAGCTAACACTTACTTGTGATCAAGATGAGGCTTTAGTGGTCAAGAAGAAGAATCTTATTGACTCTCATCAAGATTATCTTTACTAAACCCTAGGCTTTCAAAACAGTAACAAAAGGCTGAAGCAGACCCACTACAGTCAGAACGGTAACGCAGACTCTTGCCACTAGTATGTAATACAGTTTTGGAAGTAGGGGGGATTGGCTATCTGTCAGCATTTGGAGGAAAAATATAATTCATCATTATGTGTTGGTCCTTATTACTTCTTGAAAAGGGCCTCACCATGTAGACCTGGCTTGCTCGAGACTCGCTATGTGGCCCAGGCTGACCTCAAACTCACTAATCTCCTTTTGCCTCTGTCTCCCAAGTGTTAGAATTAAATGTTTGCATCACACACAACACCCAGTCTTGAAAATCTAAAACAATCAAACAAAAAGTGCTGGTAATATCCAAGGAGACTTTTAATTTAGCTTTCACTTTAAAAAGTTAAAGAACATGGGGCTGGAGAGATGGCTCAGCAATTAAGAGCACTGGCTGCTCTTCCAGAGGACCGAGATTCCAAGTTCAATTCTCAGCACCCACATGGTGGCTCACAACTGTCTGTAACTGCAGTTGCAGGGGATCTGGCATTTTCACATAAACACTCACGCAGGCAAAACACTAATGCACATTAAAAAATGTTTTTTAAAAGTTAAAGAACAGTATTATTAGGAAAATAGATATTAGGTATAATCATGAATAGCTAAATTATAGAAGGATAAAAAATATGCCGATGTCTTTTTAGACCTGTACTCCATTCACACACATCCCATTCACTGCTGAAATCACACTTTAGCCTGGATTTGAATGAAGACATGGCTTCATTTTCCTTGAATGACCCCTTGGCTCTCTGAACCAATAATGCTGGAGAATTCCATGGTGTACAGTGTTAATCCTGCAGAACAGAACCAACACATCCACTTTCAATTTTCTTCAGCTTGATCTGTATGTGAGCATCTAAAGACAGAGACAAAGCATCATCAGGATTACTATATCCATCCTGGGAGTGTGAACTCCTCAAGATGGGCTGTAGATGCTAGACCACTAGTGTAGTGTTACAACTGGAACACGGGACTGGTCTCTCTCCAAACTCTAAACACCTTTGAAATTCATTACATTTTTAAAAAAGAATGCCAGGGGCTGGAGAGATGGCTCAGCGGTTAAGAGCACCGTCTGCTCTTCCAGAGGACCCGGGTTCGATTCCCAGCACCCACATGGCAGCTAATAACTGTCTGTAGATCCAGTTCCAGGCAAAACACCAAGGCAAATAAAGAAAGAAAGAAAAAAAAATAAATAAAAAATAAAAAAGAATGCCTTCATTATTTTGTATTCAAACATGTACCTTACACTATCATCACGGAGCTCAGTACAAACTATGAAAAGGTCCTCGTCATCTGGGAGGGCTCACTGCCATTTGTTCTTCACAAGTCCCCCTGGTACGAGGAACTCAAGACCCTGACATGAGATCTCCCTACCTGGGCTCTCAGACAGCCAGCCACACAGGGCTGGTCTGTAGCCAGGATTTCTCTGTGTAGCCCTGGCTGTCCTTGAACTCTGTAGACCAGGCTGGCCTCAAACTCACAGAGATCACCTGCCTCTGCCTCCAGAGTGCTGGAATTAGAGGCGTCCCTCCCCCCAGCAGTCTTTTTTTGGGGGAAGAAGGGCTTGACTATTTAGCAGCCAAGTGTATTTGCATAATGGCAACAGTAACAACAAACATAAAACAGAAGTCTAGGGCATAAGTTAACAAAGAAGTTCAATGGCAGCTCACACATACAAGCCCTGGGTTCAGTCTCAAGCATAATTCTCATCAAAGCCCCACATTTATCTAGGTTTAGTGGTTCATGCTTATAAACAATTGGGAGGCTGAGTTTCAAAAGCAGCCTTCAATAAGCATTAAGACCCTCTTCATAAGCCTTTAATGAAGGCAGAGGCTGGTGGATCTCTGTGAGTTCAAGGCCAGCCTGGTCTACGGAGCAAGTTCAGGACAGCAGAAAACCTCTCTTCAGAAACCAAAAAGATCCTTTTCACAAACAAGTAAAGATAAAGACTCTTCTGGACCAAAATAGTAATATTTGGCTACGATACATAAGGGAGGTCCTAGGGAGACAGCCTGGGGTGAAGAGCATGAGGATCTGAATTCAGACCTCTAGCAACCATATAAGAAGCATAGGTTAAGGTACACAACCTTAGGCTGGGAGGTGGAGACCAGAGGATCCTCGGAGCTCATGGGCCAGCAAATCTAGCCAAATGGCAAGCTCCAAGTCAGCAGGAGATGCTGTCTCAGAAAATGAGCTGAAGAGTGACATACAAAGACACTTGAAGTTGATCTCTGGCCTCCACAGCACACACATAGATAGCCATACACATCTGCCTATCTGCCTACACACACACACACACATACACACACACACATTGAAAACCATAGCTAAGAGAAAACGTTCAAAGTGAGGAAGAAGACCTTAAGGGCACCATGACTGCAGGAAGCTCTCTGGTCCAAACACCACAGCACCAGGAGAGCAGAGATTCTAAAACCACAACCAATACATAAGCCATGGTTCGTTCCCACCAACTCACATTGCATCTGACTCCAACCTAAGGAGGGAGGAGTCTCAAAGAGGGTGAGGTAATTCGATCCCCTCCACACACACACACACAAGGGCACTGCTTCAGAGTTTCTGAGGGGGTGGAGTGTGCTTAAGAGATCCGCAGGAGCAAGGCATTGTGGGCTAGGTCAGCTCCTTTCTCCTTTCTGCCTGCACTTTATCATGAACCAAAATAAGCCAGTTTCCTCTATGAATCACCCTGCTAAAAATATCTTACTATGGGAATGGAAAATGGTCTGAGGCAACATACAAGAATTTAGTAAACAAGAAATTAGGAAGATAGCAAGTATTCTAGATAGAAGAGGTCCTATGTCTAAAAGCCAAGGCAGCATGCTGTTCCCACTGAGATCAGCACAATGGCTCCTCAGCATACCCTCTGATGTGTGCCGTTACCTATGGCAGAATGCCGTGCAGTATTTCAAAAACTGCAAGAATATGTACCTAGAAAATCAATAACAGATGACACTAAGGCATTTTATTTTTGCTTCTGTATGGTCATGTATTTCAAAATGCTGAATTAATAAGTAGCAATTACTAGCAAAAGCTAGTGCTCAATATTTTCAAATGTACAATTATGATATATAGGATTATAGTTATGAGGAGAAATCTAGAAAATAATAAATGACATGCTCTAGAATACCTATGTATCTATGTCCATATCTGTTTTGGGCAAGATATCCATCATTTTATGTCTGGCTGGTCACCAAATGCCACAATGCCTTACAGACTGGGTCTCAGTCATCAGCCAGCCAGCAGGCTCCCTGTGCCCATTGCTGTATCACACTGCAGCAGGGCACAGCACATGTGTACTTGCTCCTTCCAGCTTCATGGCCTCTCCTCTCCTAGGATACACGTGGAAAAGCCATTCCACCTGCCTGCTACTCTCAAGTCAATATTCCAGAAGACTCTGTGGTTCTGAAGGCTGCTTCTAACTCATACAACTAAGGGCACCCAGGACCACATCCCACCTCCAGCCACCAATGCCTTCGTAGGAGGCGTCAGTACCAATGTGTCCTCTAGACTTTTGCCAAAGGTTGAAACATGTCTCATATCCTCATTAATCACCGGTGCCAGTTGGCCTTGAGTTGGCGCAGGGACATGAGTAGTGCCTAATCCATGGGGAGTCTGCTAAACAACAGACCAGATCCTCAGGCATCGATGGGGTTAAGGCAGGGAGCAACACCAAGAAAGGGTTGTTAGAGAGGAAGGTTTCAGCAGTAAGTAGGAGCAGGAGGGAGCCTGTCATAGCCTAGAAAATGCAGCCTTATGCTGAGGCATAGCAGGAGTTCAAGATAACATTTTGGGGCTCTATGGGTTAGCTCTTTAAAAAATGGCTGTAGTTTAAGCCTGGGGTCAAGAAACTACAGCAAATTCTAGCCTGCTTCCTATTTTTATAAGGCCTATGAACTAAGAATGGGTTTTATATGTTTTAAATGGTGGAAATCCCCTGCTATTCCTGCAGAGCTGAGCAGACATGAGAGAGACTCAATATGGTTCTTATAACTCTTGGATGCCCAATGGCAAAAATCACAATGATGCCGCTGTAGCTGGGTAACACTTAGCAACTCATCATGACATTTTATCATGTTTCAATATCAGAGAAAAGTTGTAACATCAAAACAACAAAAGGAGGGGGCTGGAGAGATGGCTCAGTGGTTAAGAGTGGTGACTGCTCTTCCAGAGGACCCGGGTTCAATTCCCAGCACCCACATGGCAGCTAACAACTGTCTGTAGTTCCAGTTCCAGGCAAATACCAAGGCAAATAAATAAATAAATAAAATTTTAAAAAAAAAAAACAAAAAAAAAACAAAAGGAAAATGGACCCTAAATATCATATTCTTGAGGACAGTAAACTAGACTGGATGGGGAACACCATTTTTAAAAAAAGATTTATTGATTTATTAAGTATACAGTATACAGAAGAAGGCACCAGATGTTGTCATAGATGGTTTGAGCCACCATGTGGTTGCTGGGAATTGAACTCAGGACCTCTGGAAGAGCAGTCAGTGCTCTTAACCTCTGAGCCATCTCTCCAGCCCTGGAGAACACCATTTTTATGACACAGTGACATGCCACAGTGCTAAGAGAACACATATTGGCATTACTGAGCACCTGCCACACTAGTCTCAACTTATCTAATAATGCTCCCAGTGATCTGAAATGGAGTAGAAATTTCAAGACGGGATGTCTCATTATAGCACATTTACTGGATAAAAATGGAGATCACCATTAGAAAAAAGAAAATTCTCATTTTCTCTGTGTTTCGTGTGCATGTGTAAGTAAGACCAGAAGGTGACACCATGTGTGTGGTTGGGTTACCTTCCTCTTTATAGTCTGAGACGCCAGTGTACATCACTTAGACAGATGACGGATCAGAGCTCCATCATCTCCACCCTCCTGCACCAGGCTCCAGATGTATCTGACCATGGCCACAGTTTTATGTGGGTACTGGGGATCTGAATTCTGGTCCTCGGGCCTGAAAGGCAGGCCCTTACTGACCAGGCCACCTCCCCAGTCTTTGTGTCTCACTTCTTGGTCAAGCAAAAGAAGCTGCTCCCTCATTTGACGAATTAATTAAATTGTATTGATTGCAGCAGCCAAAAACATATGTCCAGATATAATAGATTTGCCTCAGACCATTAGCCTTTGGCACAGTTTCTTCTGTAGGTGAGGTCCACAAGAGACATATAACAGTCATGTAATTCAATGCCTTTCTTTGGCTCCTGATGACATAACATATTATTATTATTTTTTTTTTTAAAGAAAAAAGACCATATTTCTTTGTCTTGTTTTGCTGTATAAAAAAGATCTCAATTGGGGCTGGAGAGATGGCTCAGTGGTTAAGAGCACCGTCTGCTCTTCCAGAGGACCCAGGTTCGATTCCCAGCACCCACGTGGCAGCTAACAACTGTCTGTAGTTCCAGTTCCAGGCAAACACCAAGGCAAATAAATAAATAAAGTTTAAAAAAAAAAAAAAAAAAAAAAAAAAAGATCCCAATATAAATCAGGGAGGGGAGAAGACAGATAGACCCACCCTTTAGTGTAGAGAAATGGGAGGGCAGAGGGGAAGCCTCATAAGGGGGAATGGGGAATGTCATTTAAGGCTTAAAATATTCTTTAAAAAACTGGAGGAGTCTCCACAGCCCCAGAGGAATTCCGGCAGAGCTTGAGGTTCTCGACGCTTGTGTGTCCAGAGTCGAGGAAAGGCAGCCGCTCTGCTCTCTCACTCTGGGTCACTCTCTTCCTTGAGTAAGTAAGAGTGCTGCAGGGCTCGGAAGGCCCAGATCCGCTTGTGTGGGTTAAAGGTCAGCATTTCCAGCAGCAGCTGCCTTCCAGACTCCTCCATCTCCGGCACGACTGACTGCACTGGCCGAGGCCCTCTGGGGGAAAAGGCCCCTCGGGGCAGAGATACCTCTTGAGGCCATTCATCTTCTGGAGGCAATCCAATGAGATCAAAGATTTTGCCCAACTGGTCAGCTTCAGAGTTCCCACAGAAGAGAGGCTTCCTACGAAACATCTCGGCAAAAATACAGCCAACACTCCACATGTCCACAGGTGTTGCATATGTAGACTGCAGAAGAACTTCAGGAGCACAGTACCAGAGTGTAACAACCACAGGTGTGAGGGCCATCTGGTAGCTGTAGATTCTGGCTAGGCCAAAGTCAGCCAGCTTGACTGTCCCATTACTGGTCACTAGAATGTTCTCCGGTTTCAGGTCTCAGTGAACAATGCAATTTGCATGAAGAAAATCTAGGCCGCTTAGAAACTGCCGCATCAGATCCTTGATGGTCTCAACTGGCAAACCTGGTGGAGGTACTTTGTCCAGGTATGTCCTTAGGTCCTGGTCTATATGCTCAAACACTAGGGTAACCTTGATGTCTCGATCAGTTCTCGAAGTAGCACGACATCCATTAGCCGTACAACATTGGGATGCTCAAAGGCCACCAGCCTCCTCAGTAAGGCCACCTCACGGACTGTGCTGATGGGAAGGCCCCCTCTGGCTCCTCCTCCATTAGGAACTCTCACACTCTTGAGGGCCACAAAGTGGCCACTGTGGGGATCTCGAGCCTTGTACACCGTCCCATAGGCACCAACACCAATTTCAGCCACTGGTTCATATCGAGAGGTAGCCATTCTCGGAGCAGCGGATCTCCTTACACCAAGCCAAGAGCTGTACAGGGAGGTGGCCCTTTATCTGGGCCCGGAAACCGGTTCCTGAGGCGCCATACACCGGGGATCGGTCCTGGGCAGCTTGACGCTACGGGCCCGACCACAGACACAGCGACATAACATATTATTGACACTGATTAATTTTTTAAGAGCAGAGCTAAGCTTAAATAATAAGAAACGGCTTCCTATAAACTACATAAAGAAAACTACAGGGCTGGAGAGATGGCTCAGAGGTTAAGAGCACTGACTGTTCTTCCAGAGGACCTGAGTTCAGTTCCCAGCAAAACCACATGGTGGCTCACAACCATCTATGATGAGGTCTGGTGCCCTCTTCTGTAAAAAACTGTATGCATAATAAATAAATAAATCTTTAAAAAAAGAAAAAAAGAAAACTACAGCAGAGAATATGTTAAAGTAAGTCCAGTATATTAGTTATCAATATGACCAAATACCTGACATAACAGGAGGAAGGGTTATTTGGCTCATGATTTGAAGTTTCTGCCTGTGATGAGCTGGTTCCATTACGTCTGAGCCTATAGTGAGATGGCACGTTACATTTGAAAGGAGGTAGAGAAACAGTCATTCAACCCACAGTGGTGGGATGGGGGAGACACTTGAGCAAAGACCAGGAACAAGACACATACTTCAAGGAGAGACTCTCAGTGACCTAGTTATTTTAGCTCAGTAAACTGGGATTTCACCAATGGATTGATGGCAGCGCCTTCATAACATGTCAACACCACCACTAGGTGGCGACAAAGCCTTCAACACACTAGCCTTTCAGGTGAAACATGCCCCCAAATAACACTGATAACCCATTAATTAGGCACAACCTGACATAAAAACTGCCAAAATGTGTTGCAAATAGCCATGCTAAGAGCAAGTGTGTATTAAAGAACAATGTATAAAACTTGAGAAAATGTAAGCTTACATAGAAGTATAAGCCCAAGGTTATATATATAAAATATATATCTTATCTTATGCATATATATAATAATATTTTCAGTAGAACACTGCAGAAAAAAAAATGCAATCTATCATGAACTATGGAAATTCCAGAGGCGACAAACTGCTCATGCCCATGGACCTACTTTAAATAACGCCATTAAAATGTTTGTGTCAGAAGTAAGAGCTAAGTATTCTTGATTTACTCTACCACATAGCACGATAAAAGCTTGGAAGGCGTAAAATTATGATTTTTTTTTAAATTTTAGACTAAGGGAAAACATTGAGATTTTCTAATTGAGAAAAAGTTTTCAGTCATATAGCCTAGACTAGCTTCAAACTTGTGATTCTCCTGCCTCAGACTCTTACATGCCAATATTAGAGATGTACCATCACACTTAGTTATTGCTGATGTTTCTTTTTCTTTTTTAAAAATTATTTTTAAAGATTTATTTATTATATATTCAGTATTCTGCCTGCCTGTATGGTTGCACACCAGAAGAGGGCACCAGATCTCACTACAGATGGTTGTGACCACCATGTGGATGCTGGGAATTGAACTCAGGACCTCTGGAAGAGCAGCCAGTGCTCTTAACCTCTGAGCCATCCCTCCAGCCCTTTCGGTTTTACAAGACAGGGTTTCTTTCTGTAACCCTGGCTGGCCTGGAACTTACTCTGTAGACCAGACTAACCTTGAACCCGCTGAGATCTGCCTGTGTTCTGCGTGCTGGGTTTAAAAGCACTCACCACCACCACCTGGCTTGCTATGTGTCCTAGTGAACTGAACCTATGATCCCAAGGCAAATGGTACTTACAGATGAAAACACACTGCAGCAGTCACTCTAAGGATGACTGATGTCTCGATCATAGACACAATGTCTAGCTGCTTTATTTTCCAAGCTGTCAAAATAAGAGGTGTTTTGATACCAACACTCCTTAAAAAGCCAGGCATAGGAGCTAGTGTATACATACACACTCCAACACTCTGTAGTAGATATAACTGTAAGATGTTCAGACAAAATCCAAAGGAAGTTAGTTTTAAAATCCATTCAATTGTGTGATTAAGGAGAGCCTATCTAACCATCATTCAGGTGCCGTTAATTTGCAAAGCAAGCTAAAAGACAAGAGTTAGCTAGGTGTGGTGGCTCATGCCAGTAATTCTAGCAATAGGAAGGATGAGGCAGGAAGACAGTCATTAGCTTGAGGCCACTTTGGGAGGCACAATGAGCCCCATATGTTAGCCTGAGACCCAGGCTCAAATAAACAAACAAATAAAAATTAATATCAAGAGAAGAATCTAACAGAACATTGCCACCTAAACAATGGTTATGCTCAGTTCAAACTGTACATGCCTGGACAGATCTCTACTTGGCAACACCCATCTGTTGAAGAGGCAAAAATCTTGTCACAATTCACAGCCTATGAATGCTTGCCATTGGCTTTCTTTTGCCACTTTGTGTGTATCTCTGTGTGTATGTGTGTGGGGATCAGAGGGTGGCATCTGATGTTTTTGGCCAGTGTACACCTTAACTTTTGAGAGAAGGTCTCTCACTGAGATGGGCTGGACTTGCTGGCCAGCAGACACTGGAGACACCTGTCTTTGTCTAGGTTACATATGTTTGATCATGCCTGATTTCGGTTTGTTTGGGGTTTTGAGATAAGATCTCTCTATGTAGGCTTGGTTGGCCTGGAACTATGTAGACTAGACTGGCCTTGAACTCATAAAAATTGTCCTATCTCTGCTTCCTGAGTGCTGGGATTAAAGATGTATGCCCACATGCCTAGCTCCTATGCCTGGCTTTTTAAGGAGGGTTGGTATCAAAACACGGGCCCTCATATTTTCGTGGCAGGCATCTTGCTAACTGAGCCTAGCCCCTACCATTGGTTTTGATGTAGGGGAATGTCAGTGCTTCTGCTCGAAAGGTTCCTTTGGCTCTCTCAGAACATGACTCTAAGTGTTCTCTGCTAGGGCGAGTGTCCCCCTGCATGTATAGCATGCTTGTCCTCACAGGGCAGTACTCTGGCTTACAAAGTGTTCTGCAAAGAGAACACCAGCTGGACCTGGCCCAGAATGAACACAGATGGTGAAATCAGCAGGGGAGGGCACTAAAAAGTAATTCAAAGTCTATTCCATATGCTGAAAATGTTAGAAGGAAAAATAAAAGCTCAATAGATTGAGTGAGATGAGTCGGCAAGTAGAGATACGTGCCTGATCGAAGTCTGACACCCAGACCCTAAAATGGCGGGAGAGAATCAACTCCACAAAACTGACTTCTGACATCCACACGCACAAAGTAGCACACATTATACACACACACACCCACACTTCAACAGTAATAATAAATAAAATAAAGTTTAAAAAAGGAAAAAATAGCCAAATAAGGTAAACAGAGGCATAAGATATACAAAACCATAAAATGACCAAGCTAACATTCTAGAGATAAGGAGCAAGGGATGGAACTCTTTTGGTAGAGCGCTTGTCCAGTATGAATAAAGCCCCAGTACCATGTAAAACAATGTGACTGTCTGCACATACTCATAATCTTAGCACTGGGGAAGCAGAGACAGGAGGACCACAAGTCCAAGGTCATCTTCCTGCTACATAGTAAGTTCAAGACCAGCCCGGGTTATATGAGACTTGCCTCAGCCAACCAACCAACCAACCAACCAACCAGCCAACCAGTCAATAGTTAAAAAGTTGGGCTGGAGAGATGTAACTCTAACTCCAAGGGGATCCTATACCTGGTGCTGCCAGGGCACTTGGACTCATATGCACATATTCAAACACAGTCACTAATTAAAATAATAAAAACGAGCTGGAGAGATGGCTCAGGGGTAAGAGCTCTTGTTCTTGCAGAGAAGTGAGCACAGAGAGAACCGAGCACCCACATCCATCTGTAACTTCAGTTCTAGGAAACCTGCTCCCTCTTCTCATCTCTGTGGACAGCAAACACATACGTGGTGCACAGATATACATGCCAGACACTCATAAACACAAGTAAAGAAAAGGGGGAAGAAAAGACAGAAAATCACGAGCATCAGTGAGCTGAGGGATAATGGCGACAGGTTTAGTATACTTGTAACTGGAATCTTGGGGATAAAGGATAAATAAAAGATTTGGGGCTGGAGAGGTGGCTCAGAGGTTAAGAGCACTGACTGTTCTTCCAGAGGTCCTGAGTTCAATTCCCAGCAACCACATGGTGGCTCACAACCATCTATGATGACATTTGGTACTCTTTTCTGTATACTGTATACATAATAAATAAATAAATATTTTTTTTAAAAAAAAAGGATAAATAAAAGATTGAAAAAAAAAAAAACTGGTCAAGAAGTTCCCAGACTCAATATCTGTGAGTTCAAGGCCAGCCTGGTCTACAGAGCAAGTACCAGTACAGGCTCCAAAGCTGCACAGAGAAACCCTGTCTTGAAAAACAAACCAACAAAAATTCAGACTTGATGAAAACTACACAGCCATAAGCCCAAGAAGCTTCACAAGTCCCAAGCACAAGAAATACAAAGAAAATGCCATAACATAAAATCTTAGGGCAGTCAGTTGCTTGAGTTATAAAATAAAAATAATTAACCACCATAAGAACATTTAAAAAAAAAAAAAAAAAAAAAAAGAAAAGAAAAAGACTGTCATGTAACTCATTTGGGAGAGTGCTTGCCCAGCGTGTGCAAGACCCTGAGCTCATCTCAACTCCCAGCATCACAAAGACTAGACCTATAATCCCAATACCCAGGGTGGAGGCAGGAGTCTTCAAGGCTACTCTAGCTTATTTGAAGGTCTGCCAAAAAAAAAAAAAAAAAAAAAAAAAGAAAGCAGAAGTGTTGAAGAGTTGGCTCAGCAGTTAGATGCACTTGCTAGCCAGGCATAGGGGCATATGCCTTCAATCCTAGTACTTTAGAGACATAGGCAGGAGGATCTCTGTGAGTTCAAGACCAGTACAGTCTACACAGTGAATTTCAGGTCAGCCAGAGATACACAGTGAGACTCTGTCTCAAACAAAAAAGAAATGGGTTGGAGCAGGCCTGACCTGATCTGAGTGAGCATCATGGTATACATCTGTTATTTCAGTACTGGGGAGGCAGCAGAATCAGGGCTACAAGTTTGAGGCCATTGGAGGTTGTTATATAGCAAGACTATCTAAAAAATCTACACCACAGAATACTATTCAAAAGTACTGATACATGCAGCAACATGTTAAAATAATAAAAGGAATAAGAGAAGACAGACAAAAGGAGTATACCAGGTTTAATTCAGTTAAAATTTACAAAATAAACTAATCTCTGTAACAGAAGCAGATCCACAGTCCTCTGCAAATGTGAAGAGGGACAAGAGGAGCAAGGGAGATGAGGTAACAGAGACATCACTGCCTTGGTTGTGGTGACGCTCGTGGGGCATCCACACACATGAGAATCTATCATAACGTATACACTGAACATGTGGGCTTCTTCCTCTGCGTTTTCTCCCCATACAGAAGTTACACATGAAGAGAAAGGTACCAAGGAGGACCTGAGGGTCACTGGATGTCAACCTTTCCCTAAAGATTTCTTCTTTTTTTAAAGATTCATTTCATTTCATGTGTATGAGTGTTTTGTGTGCACGTATATGAGTGCTACATGTGTGTCTGGTGTTCAGGGAGGCCCTAGAGCTGGAGTTATGATGGTTGTGAACCACCACACGTGTCCTGGGAATTGAACCTGGGTCCTCTGTAAGAGCAACAAGTGTTCTTATGCTATGCAGCCCAAATGTCATCTCTTCTGGAAATCTCTGCTGGGGGACAAGGACTTCTGGCTGCCTTGCTCTCAATGCTCCATCGGGATGTTTCACAACCTAACCCACTTGCCCAGCCCACAGGCAGTTCTTCCACATGTGAAACACACATGGAGACCACTAGGATGATTAAAACACAAACTCAAAGGATGTTTCAATGTAAACAAATTAGGTTCAATGTAAAAAATATATGACATTAACAGACATATAAACACATATACCGTCATCTCAAAGAACCACACCCTTTCCTGGTAAGAACCCTGGAGAGCAAGAATCAGAGGAAATTCCCTAACAGGATGGTCCTTATGAAAAACCCAGTTATTCCAGTTATTCTTAGCAGAGAAACACTTGCTAGAGGAAGGCAGAATAGTTCTTGGGGCTAATCTCGTCTCTTGGACTCTATCTTCTCCCTGCCTGCAGCCCATGCTATGCCTGACTATCATGCCGCTGTCTAGCTTGGTACCATGGCCGAGGCTCCAGGCCTGACCTCTCTCGACTGGCCCTGGATAAAGTAGCACTCTCTGTGTTCAGAACCTCACATCTTATGCTTCAAATGAGCCCAACCCCCAAGACAATCCAGCCTGCACTGTCCCTTCTCTCCAGGACTCTACTGTCCCAGAGATACAGATGCTCCTGGAGGAAGTCCCACGCCTCAATAGCTCCTTGCAAACCAAGGTTCAGTTAAGAGTTGTTTTATTGCTGTTTCTGGGGAAATCCTCCACTGAATCAGTAAAACATTTGACATCAATATCACTGAAAGACACCAATGCACTTCAAAGCCAGCCTTGTCTCCACAAGAAGAAATAAGATCACAACAACAGCCCCAGCAGAGTCACACCTGGTACGCTCTACAGATGGAGACGTGGGACTTCAGGGCTCCCAATCTGCCCATTCATCTCACCTGTCTGACCCCTCTGCCTGTGCCACAGTCTCTTCACCAGCTCAAGCAGCTAACAGAAGTGCTTCCTTCCCAGGGATCGAGGAGAATCAGTCTAGCTCAGAGACAAGCAGTGCTCATAACATCATGGTTCTCCCTGGCTCCAGAGGGGCTATTTCAAAGGAAGGCAGCCCCTCTATCCCTCATGCTGCGGGAATCAGGCCACCCTTTTGTTCCCCATGACTTACTCAGTACCCAAAGACGCAACTATTAGCAGGTACATCAACAACCTTCTGGAAAAGGACTGAGAGGCTTCAAGTTTTCCTCCTTGGTCCCTTTCTCCCTTCCTTCCTCTTATGTTTGAATCAGGGTTTCACTTAACAGACTGACCTCAAATCATGATCCTCGGCTGCCTCCACCTCCCAAATGCTGGGATAACAGGTGTGCAACCCTACACCTGGCCTAACTTGACCTTCCCTTCTTCCAAGGCTTTGTTCGCCTCCACGGGTGACTATTGACACAATCCATAAACTAAAGAGAAGTGGCTAGCCTGCCTAACAACCCTGGCCCAGCAAAGACTTAAAAACCCTGTTACTGGACAACTAACAGTCTCGCAAGCCACCAATGGTACTCCGCCACCTTGTCCCCACCCCCATCCCCATTTCCCATCCCTGTGTCCTCACCTGCTACTCTCCTCCTTCGAAGTGACCAAGGTTGTTGCCCGCCCGCTGCGAACTGGCAGCTCCTGTGCCCTTTCCTCAGGCTCTGGCTCCAGGGAGGAGCCGGTGCTACCATCGCGGCTGCCCCTTCCGGGGCTGCTGTCTGCGGAGGCTCGCGGAGACTCGGTGTTCTGCTTCAGCGTTTGCAGTTTCGCCAGGGGGATGATGTCGCAGTTCTGCGGGCGATGCCACACCGTGCGCTGCGAGGCAGCGCTGTAGTAGTAGAAGCGAGATGTGTTGGGGTCGAAGAGTTCCCACCACTGGTCCTCGCTGGTGCGCTTAATGCGCACGCCGGCTGGCGGGTCCCACACGCACTCCCCGGTGACCAGGTTGGCATACATACGTTCTCGAGTGCGTGGTTCGATGATCTCCACCCACTCCAACCTGCTGGGGACAAGGGCATCAATCAACCAAAACCCCAGTTTTCACCTTACATACTGAATAAGGGCTTCCACCAGCTGCTGAGCGTTCCTGTACCTGGTGTTATTTCCGAGGAACCCTCAGGGCAGCAGGAGCACAAACTACTGCCCCTGCCTGGTACTCAGCCTGCAGCTCTGTAATCAATCCTTTTTATGTATGTAAAGCACTCCAAACAAAGCCATGTTATTGAATATGAGTATTTTGATGTCAGGCTGTAGTGTTTAAAGGCTGCTTCCAAATTTTTGTTTATTTAAGGTGTATTTTATGGGTGTGTATGTGCTCTAACAGGCCAGAAGGGGGCGGATGATCTCCCAGAGCTGGAATTACAGTCTGTAAGCTATTCAACATTAACTGCTGGGAGCCAAATTCTAGACCATTCTAAACCACTGAACCACCTCTTCAGCCTCCAGATTGTAAAGTTATAAAGTTCCACAAAGCAACTGCACTTGTATTGGAGCTGTGTGACACAATGCTACAGCAGTGTTCTGGGGAAACCCCCTCCTTCTTTGATATAGGTCTGATTCTGTAGCCCAGAACGACCTCAAATCGTGTAGTGATCCTCTTGCCTAAGCTTCCTAAGTGGTGAGATTACAGACATGAGTCACTGTGCCTGGCTCTGCCAGTGGTTGACTGTAAATACAAAATGAATGTCAGAGAAGGTCTGCCATAATCCATAATAAGTAACACTGCACAGCCTGGTTTGCAAGGCATACAGTATCTGTTTGTAATCATATAGCTGTATAGGAAAGTAAACAAGGTTGGACGCTGAAGAGACAAGCAGTGCCCATAACATCATGGTCCTCCCTGGCTCCAGAGGGGCTATTTCAAAGGAAGGCAGCCCCTCTATCCCTCACGCTGCGGGAATCAGGCCACCCCTTTGGCTCAGTAGTTAAGAGCACTTGATGATCTTGCAGACGATCCAGCCTTGGTCCTAAGCACTCACATGACAGCTCACAACCGTCTGTTCAGTTCCAGGGGATATGGCACTCTTTTCTGACCTCTGTGGGCATCAGGCATGTATATGGTACACAGACATACATGCAGGCAAAACACATACACATGAATAAATTTAAAAAGAAAACAGGAGGTCTTACAGGAATAGTGGAATTGGTGCAGCCCTGCCTGTGTGTGTGTTTACAAATGTATGTATGTATGTGAAAATACGTGCTTATACTGAGATGCTTTCTCAATCACATCCTCAGCTTATTTGAGTATCTCACTAAATCTGGAGTTGACTTTTTTGCCTAGACTGTCTGGTGAGCATTGGGGAATCTGCTTATCTCCCCACCTATAATGCCAGGTTATAAGCATACGCTGCTATGCCCAGCTTTTACTAATATGTCAGTCACAACATCTAGAAGAGGAGAGAATGAGCAGATATATTTAAAATAGGGGCTCAACCTTCCAGAAGTTTACAAATCACCACAAATACCAAGCACTGAAGTCTCCAGGTAAAAGGTACTTGTCGTGGAACTCAGGAGTGTCTCACAGGCCAAGGAAGCAGCCACTTTCAAATAACAGTCCTGGAATCCTGGTGTGGCAAAAGTCCTGAACCATTGTTCTGTGTAGGGGATGGTAGCAGGGACAACAGGACACGGGAATCACTGCCAGCTCCTGATGCTCAAGAACTGACAATAATAAGCTGTGACCCGGGGCTGGAGAGATGGCTCAGTGGCTAAGAGCACCGTCTGCTCTTCCAGAGGACCTGGGTTCAATTCCCAGCATCCACATGGCAGCTAACAACTGTCTGTAGTTCCAGTTCCAGGCAAACACCAAGGCAAATAATTAAAAATAAATTAAAAAAAAAAAGAAGAAGAAGAAGAAGCTGAGACCCAGTCAGGGTACACAGTGCACAGTGGAAGAGCCCTGGGAAAAAGCAGAGGTCATCACAACTGCACTGTGGGCTAGATATGAGAGAGAGCAGCTGTTCCCTGTGGGGCTCCTCACACAAAAACTGACAGCGAGGCCAGGGATGCTGGGGGCTCCGTGCCTAAGCTGCACACGCCTTACACAATATACACATCAACTAACCTGGCTACCGTCCGGGAGAGTGGGCCTCACACTCAGGAGCAGGAGCCCTGAGCATCACTTCACAGCCTCCAGTTAGAAGCTCAGTGGTTAGGAACACATGCAGAGTAGGAGGAGGAACAGTGTTTGGCAACTTGCCAGGTGAAACCTGCCTACAGCCAGATGAAGGGGCCACAGGCCTCTAGCAAGGTTAACCCCTGGCCTGGCCAGAGACAGACAAGCCTGGTTCGACATTTTTAGTAAAGACCTACCTATCAAAGGGTGAGGGCAGAGCCATCCAAGACCCATTTAGGATGCCACTTCCAGAAGCCTCTTCCTGCTCACCTGAAACAATCTAGGCAGCTTCTATGACATGCTCTCTGATACATACCATTGCAAGTTACAAGTGTCACATCAAAAAGACTTTAAGATGTCCCTGAAGAACTGGCAGTAAGGATGGCTGTGTGATTCCAGATATGGCACATGGAACACAACAACACAGCCATGGGATAAACCAGTTATAGAGTAAGACAGGGCGGAAGGGCCTTGAGCAAGGGGCCTGGCCTTAAGTGGGTCTGTGCATGTTTGTCATCAGTGGAGGGTCTCGGCTCCTCTGAAGGGAGGAACCACTGATATCGGGAAATGGGTGCTCAGGGCTGGGGAGAGTTCAGTGCGTAGAAGCATTTGCTGTAAAAGCAAGAGGCCTTGAGTTGAAGCTGGGGAGCAGGTGTGGCCCTCTCTGCACTTGCAGCCCCAGTGCTAGGGGTGGGGGTGGGGGTGGGGGTCCCTGGGACTTGCTGGCTGGCAGCCCTGCCCAGCCTCAGGCTCAGTGAACACTCCTGTCTGTGTCAATTCCCTCTCTGGGGCTGTGATAAGACACCATGACCAAAGCAACTTAAAGAAGAGAGGGTTGTTTTGGCTTACGATTTGGGGGTACTGAACCCACGAGTGGAAGGCAGGACATGGCGGCAGGAGCAGGAAGTGGAACACGGATATAAACCTCAAAGCTGGCCCCCAGCTACTTCAGCAAGACTCCAGTTCCTAAAGGTACTTCCCCAAACAGTACAACCAATGGTTGTCCCAGTTCCTGAGCCCAAGAGAGACATTTCTCATTCAAATCATCTCACTGTTTCACTAGAATAAGGCAGAGAGGAATAGGCAGGAAACCTGATGTCTAATGTCCACCTCTGACCATTACGTGCACTCGTGGGAATACTCACATGTATACATGTGTGCAAAGTACACACACAGAGAGGCCTAGACCCTAAAAGAGGGTCATGTCTAGGACATAGGAACACCAGAGACTAAAATCAGGACCTGGTGAGCTTGAGTGACGTGTTTAAGAATGATGCTGGTGGAGAACCGACATATCTGTAGAACCCTAGACATGTGTGGAGCCCTCACCCCTTCCAGGAGGTGACAGAGAGCCTCCATCCCTCAGACATGTATGCTCTTTCCCACAGTACAGAAGGGAGGGAGAACATTTACAGCAGGACAACATGACACAGCCAGGAATCAAGGATGACATGCATAGTGACAGGTCAGGTTAAAAGCTTATACGTTTGACACAATGAGGTCATTCTCCCCAGACAAACAGGACTCCAGCTAACCATGAGAAAAATACTGAAGCAAAACAAAAAGACATTCTACATAATGCCTCGCTAGTCCTCAAAACCGTATCCAAGGAGACAGGATGAATATGTGGGTTCCCGAGACACAAGGGACATCAAATGAGGTGGCACCCAGGTGAGCAGACTGACAGAGAGGCAGTGCTGACATTACTCAGAGCACCTGTGGAGATAATGGTGCAGGTTATCAGAAAGCTTTTTTTTTTTTTTTTTAAATATTTTAAATGCTAAGTTTATGAGTTTATGTAGTGAGGATAATCTACCTCCTGTCATAGCTGAAGACGGGTCTGTTTGGTCTGGGTTCTCTGGGTCAGGCACAGGAAATAGAAGGCAGCAGGGAACCCATAAAAGTCCCTACAACACTTTGGGTAGCATTTGAGCTCAGTATTCCAAACCCCATTTCCTGCCAACCCCAACCCAGGGATAACTGGGTATTGAGAGTCTAGAGTGCAGGGTGAGAGCATCTTACAAGTGCACGTGCAGGGCTATGGGGATTCCATTTCTGTAGCCTTTGGTAGAGAGATCAAAACAGACTCGGGCCTGCTGATTCTTCTTCTCTTAGGGTGGCCCCAAGTTTAGAAGCCTGTACACTGGAGGACTCATCCAAGAGTCTTAGGACACTGGGAGAAACAAATGATGCTGATAAACGTGTATCATGAATCTAAGAAGGTAAACTATATCCACATACCAGGAGGAAAATATGCATTACCCCACCTTAGGCCAAGATCCTTCTCCACTCACTCCCCTTTGTCCTGCTATGGGCTGCGTTCACTCCATGTTCACTCCACGTACAGTCATCATTCAGAAGGCCCTGACTGAGCTGGGAGGTGGCTCATGGCTTTAATCCCCCGCACTCCTGAGGCAGAAGTACTAGGATCTCCATGAGTTCAAGGCTAATCCTGCATACAAGGCAAATTCCAGGGCAGCCAGGACTGTTGCACAGAGAAACACTGTCTCAAAAAAACCAAAAACTAAAACCAAAGAGAAGGGAAGGTCTTGACTTTATATAACAGGAATCCCTTTGGGGTCCCTAACTGTAAACTGAGCCTACTGGCCTTCTTTGACTGGCCAGAGCAGGAGATGCCACCAACAATGCCAGCAATACACAACTGTTTCCTGTGTGAAGCCACTCCAAGTTCCCACCACAGTCACCTTCTGCCAAAGGCTGAGGCAGGAGTGGTCGGTCGGTCGGTCATGCAGGGCAAACACTTAAGCCACTGTGACCCTAACAAGGAGTGCAGACAAGCTGTATGTTGAGATCCCAGCATCAGATGGCCAGGTTCTCTCTAGTCTCCTGTACTTTCTGCCCGGGCTATTTTCTAATTGAAGCTGGAAAAAAAAACTTCTAGGATTGAGAATTGGGTCATCTTAATCTTAGAACCCCTCATGCATGGCTGGGCTGACTTCAAAGCAAACTCACAGTAGAGATCACAACATTCAATCCCTAGACCTGACGGCTCTTATTCTCTTCTTCAGCCTGAAGCACATGACACAGGCAGTGTTCCACGGGAGGACATGGCACACACATGTTCATGTCAGAAAGAGCATTCGTCACAGAGGTCAGACCCTGGAATCATTGTCCTCTGCTTTGGTAGGCATGGACCCAGCTTTGCAGTGACAATTCTGGCCAGCAAACACCTCAAGACTTGGATTGGTGCTTCAGTGAGGACAGATTTGCAGACAGAACACTGAGAAGAGATGTGCACAGGTAAGTGTCCTGGGCCTGGTATTCTCATGGAAGGTCAATAGGGAACAGGGTTGTGACTTCTAGACAGATGACTAGAGTTGTTACAGTAGAGAAACGGACCAGGTAGGAGGGACAGGGAAGGGAAGCAAGACTTTTGGCCTGAGTGGTGATAACAACCAGAACCACACAGATCCAGGCGCAGAAGTCGATGCACGCACTGACAATGGCTGAGGACAAATAATGTCAGCATGGTCTTTCTGCAGGGATGCCATGGATGCAGGAGTTGCCTACGATGCTCTAAGAGGTCTCAGGGCCCTGGGTGGTGGAGGTACATGTCTTTGAGCCCAGCACTAGGGAGGCAGAGGCAGGGGGATCTCTGTGAGTTTGGGGCCAGTCTGATCTACAAAGTGAGTTCCAGGACAGCCAGGGCTGTTACACAGAGAAACCCTGTCTTGAAAAAAGTGGCCTCAGGGTACCTCCTTCTCTGGATGACCTTCCCCCCAAATCTTCTCCTCAACCAACCTATATCAGATTTTATCAAAGCTAGGGTACTCGCCAAAGATTCTTCTTGGGTGACAAAAGAAAGTTATTAAGCACATCTCTCTCTCTCTCTCTCTTTTTTTTTTTTGCCATTTAGAGTTTTATTCAGGGGGTTGGATATCCGGAGAAGGGTGGGGGAGAAGAAAGGAAGAAGACAGCAGAGAAAAAAAAGCCAGAACAATCTTTTAATCCCTAAAAGAAACAAGTGCAAATCTTAGTCTTTGTTTAAAAAGCCCTTTCAAATGAATGCAATTCAATAATCCTCCCTCAACAAAGAATGGGGTTTATTCCCTTTGCAGTGCACGCCTGTGCATGTGGGCAGAAACCCAGCCCTTTAGGAACATTCTTGGCATCTCCTGGGGGGGCAACATTCAATCAGGATACTCAGAGAATAAAGGTAGATGAAGGTGGGGAGCCCAGGAACTGACATCTAAAGCCAGGCGTGGGTGGGCTCTATAGATGTCCTCAGTGAGTGGCTTTAAAGAAAAAAAAAAGAGAGCCCAGTCTGGGAAAACCCACGAACTATGTGGACCGTGTGGAAACAAGGGCCCAGGAAGTGGCCACAGACATGTGGAGGCCTTATGGGCAGGTTGGGAGGGCAGGTGCCATGGACCAACATGGAGAACAGCAGCTGCTCCCAGGGCTGAAGTCCGGGGTTAACACACATTCTGAAGCAAGTTAAGTAGGAAAGAGAAACTTGTCAGCTGCTTGGGAACTGCTCACAGTTCTTCATAACCAGCTAGAGCTCAGCCACCCAGGTTACAGTGAGGTACAATGTTTAGCAGCTTCCTACTGCCTCAGCTGGAGATATAGTGGACAAGGTTTATTTAGAGAGAATGCTTAAGATGGATTGTGATGGGAAAATAAGCCATCTGGGGTATAACAAAATGACAACCACAAGTTGGGATAAGGACACTGAAGGTCCTGCGGGCACAGAGGGGAACAGGCCCCAGGTACTGGGATGGAGTATTCTGGCTCTGTGGAAGCAGTGTACCTTTTCTTCCTACTCATAGCAACGATTTGTCCAAACAAATATCTCCTGAATGAACACGAGAGCCGAGTACACAGAAGGTGGAGTGTGCCAAGTGAAAGGGCTTGTTCCCTGTTCTCCAACAGTGAGGGTGTCACAGACATCACAGGAGAAAAGGATAGTGTTTGGTGTTTGGTTTTGTTGTTTTTTTTTTTTTTTTTTTTTTTTTCAGTGACTTTGCTGTGACATATACCTACATGCAGAAGAATGAGGCTGGCTTCTACTTTAGGCCACACATAAACATTAATTCTATAGACAGATCAAAGACCTCACTGTAAGGGCCAAAATTACAAAATGTTTAAAAGAAAAACTTTCATGATCTTGAATCAGCAGTGTGTTCTGAAATATCACGTCAAAATGGGAGCTACAAGAAGTGACAGATAAGAGAGACGGATGTCATCAAAGGTGCCAAAACAATTCAACCAACAAAGTGGAAACAAAGCCACAGAATGAAAGAACACACTTGCAAAACATATATAGCTGATAATAAACTCAAATCCAGAACATAAAAAGAACTCATAATTCATAATAAAAAGATATTTAAAGTATGGGCAATAAAGCTGGATGGTGGCGGCACAAACCTTTAATCTCTGCAGAATTAAATCTCCGGGAGGCAGAAGCGAGCATATTTCCGAGACTAAGACCAGAAAGAGTTCCAGGACAGCCAGGGCTACACAGGAGAAACCCTGTCTTGAAAAACAAAACAAATAAACAAACAAAAAAGAAAATATATTTTTTAGGTGGGTGTGGTGGTGCGTGCCTTTAATCCAAGCACTTAGGAGGCAGAAGCAGGTGATTTTCTGTGAGTTCCAAGCCAGCCAGGTCTAGAAAGCAAGTTCCAGGACAGCCAGGGCTGTTACACAGAGAAACTCCGTTTAGAAAAACAAGAAAGAGGGGGCTGGAGAGATGGCTCAGCGGTTAAGAGCACCGTCTGCTCTTCCAGAGGACCAGGGTTCGATTCCCAGCACCCACATGGCAGCTAACAACTGTCTGTAGTTCCAGTTCCAGGCAAACACCAAGGCAAATAAATAAGTAAATAAATAAAGTTTAAAAAAAAAAAAAGAAAGAAAGAAAAACAAAAAAGAAAGAAAGAAAAAAGTATGGGCAATAAGGATGGAATTTAGTTCAACAGCAAAGTAGCACGTGCCAGGCCAACAGTTCTAACTCTAGCAGCAAACTGGGTGTGGTGGAATGTGCCTGTAATCCTGGACAGGAGAGCTGTAAGCAAGTTCAAGGCAATCTAAGCTACAGTGAAATATTCCCAAAACAAACAAACAAACAAAAAAACAACCCTCAACAAACATGATCATCTATAAGATGAAAGCTCTACCACTCCCCAAAGAACTACACTTCAGTCTCAGGTCAGGGCAGTGCACACCTTTGATCCCAGCATGTGGGAGGCGGAGGCAGGTGGATCTCTGAATAGGAGGCCGGCCTGGTATACAGAGCGAGTTCTGGGATAGCCAGGGCTATACAGAGAAACTCTGTCTTGAAAAAAAATCCAAAAAGAAAACAAACCCAATAACAGCAAAAAGAAATTGCACTTTAGTCTACTTTCAGCTAAAATCCCAACAGCACACAATTTCATGGGGTACATTTAGGCTGGGATCAGGGCAGGTAGATTAATAGGCAGGAAATCTTTATTGTCTCTGACAGGCTGGAGAGATAGGAGGGTTCTCAGATTACTGAGGCAAGACTCTAGCCAGGATTGCCGGATGTCGGTGAAAACACATGTAGACCCTGGGCTGGAGAGATGGCTCAGAGGTTAAGAGCACTGACTGTTCTTCCAGAGGTCCTGAGTTCAATTCCCAGCAACCACATGGTGGCTCACAACCATCTATGGTGACAACTGGTATGCTCTTCTGTATACATAGTAAATAAATAAATCTTTAAAAAAAAAAAAAAAAAGAAAAGAAAGAAAGAAAAGAAAACACATGTAGACCCACAAACTGATGAGGAATATAAAAAACCTAAAAATCTTCAAAGAACAGTCATGAGGCGGGAAAGGGCTTCTTCACCAGTATACAAACTTCCAGGGGAAAAGTGACATGATATTTAACATATTTGCCAAGAAAACCCACCAAAACTAACACAGCCTGCATGGGAACACAATCCCAGCTGGAGCCAAGTTCTATGGTATCTCCAACAGGAACTGCTCTCCATAATGAGCAGGAGCCTGCACACCAGAAAAGCTAAAGCAGCCTATACAACAGGAGAAGAAATTTCTAGCAGCGCAGACTGAGGGGCTGGAAGCTCAGTTTCATCAGGCATATGAAGACAGATACTCAGACCACTTGGCTAGGAAGAGTACTCTGGCCAGAGCAGGGTGTGATGATGAGTAGGAAACAATAATGAGCACAACAAAGAATATCTGGTTCCACGGGCGAGCTGGACACAAGAACAAAATAGACATCAGGAGCCCTTGTAGGGTATTAGCATGTCCACACTGAATGGAAACGTGGGACACTGCGATGGGTGTAACTGCCTCCCCAGAATGCGCCACATGAGGAGGAGTAAACAGCTAGGACAGAGGAAGGCCTGGAAGCGACAGAACAGCCACCGTCAGGTGTAGCCGGCACCGGTCAAACGGTGGTGCACACCTTTAGTTCCAGCTCTCAGGAGGTATAGGCAGATGGATGTCTGTGAGTTCGAGGCCCACCAGGGCTACACAAAGTCTGTTTCAACAACCACATAAAGAAGTCACTGGAAGCACATTGGTGAGCTAAAGTACCCCAGTGCCACACGGCTCCCAGATGAGATCAGACGGTGGGACAGCTTAGAAAGGGAAAGTAAGTCTTTAATAAAGTACCAAGAAATTGGGTCACAGCTGGCCACAGTGCTGGAAATCTTTGGGCAGAAGCAGGACGATCTCTTTAAACTGAAGGCCAGCCTGGTCTACAGAGTGAGCTCCGAGCCAGCCAGGGTTTCACAGAAAAATCCTATCCCAAAAAAACAAAAAAGGAAGAAAAAAATTCGGGTAAGATTTGGAGTCCTAGAGTCAGGTGGACACTTCACACCCAAGAATAGACTCTAAATTAATGCGCTCCATGGGCCTGGGGATGACTCAGCGGTGAATACTTGCTTAGCAGCCACCAGGCCCTTCATTTAGCTCACATCACAGAAGAAAACATCAAAATGGTATAGGAAAACTAAGAAAAGATAAAAGAAAGTCTTAAAATAGGTAGTGACATATATAGGAGGTTACATTTGTCTACTCTCAGAGTCCTGACCCCAAGCTTCACCAGGACCAGCCTTCTCAGCAGATGCCTGACTGAATCCTGCAAAGAGTTGGTAGACTGTGGTGGGTATACACATAAGCTCTGGTTTGTTATTGCTATTTATTAGTTTTATTTTTATGTGTATGGTATTTTGTGCATCGTGTGTGCAGTGTGTGCAGAGCTCAGAAGACAGTTTTGCATCCCCTGGACCTGGAGTTGTAAACGGTTTTGAGCAGCACGTGGGTGCTAGGAATTGGTCCTGGTCCTCTGGAAGAGCAGCCAGTGCTCTTAACTGCTGAGCCATCTCCCTCCACTGTTTTTTGTTTTTTGAGACACAGTCTTATGTATCCCAGGCTGGCCTCAAAATTTCCATGCAGTTGAAGATGATCCTGACTTTCTGATCCTCTCCACTTCCCAAGTACTGGATTATAGGCCTGCACACTATGCCCATTCTATGCAGTACTGTCGATTCAATCTAGGGTTCTGTGTAAGTTGGGTAAGTACTCTAACTAGATGAGTCCAAAGGTACTGTTATGTTGGAAAGGCTGTGGAAACCACCTAGATTAGAAAAGGCTAGGGAGAGTCATAGGCAGAGGCAGGCAGAATTGGCTGAGGAATTCTATACTATACAGGTGAACAAAGCGCTATGAATATAGCAGGGGACTGGTTGGCACTATGGTGCAGAGCGGGAGAATCGATCAAAGCCTTGGGTCAACATCAGATCTCACTGTGTTGTGTCCTGGTTATGTGAATCACCTGACAGACGTGGAGTCAAGCACTAAAGGCCTAAGGCAGAACACATGTGGTTTGTCCAGAAGTAACTCAGAATGGGTGACTAAGAACTTGGGGCAAGGGGCTGGAGAGATGGCTCAGCGGTTAAGAGTGCCGTTTGCTCTTCCAGAGGACCAGGGTTCGATTCCCAGCACCCACATGGCAGCTGACGGCTGTCTGTAGTTCCAGTTCCAGGCAGACACCAAGGCAAATAAATAAATAAATAAAAATGAAGTTTAAAGAAAAAAAAAAAAAAGAACTTGGGGCAAGAACCCATATTATTAATTTTTTGTGTAAATGTAAGATTATTTCCAGATAAAAAGCTAAAAATTAGAAAAATAAAAATGAGGTATAACAAGTGGTATCCGTATGGATTGATGCCCAGAGTGCTGAGGAGGGGTGCCCTGGCCTCCTTGGTGTGCAGGTATGGCTGCAGCGAAGGGCTGTGTTGAGAACACTGGACTACATAGAGAGACACAAGAGCAAACATGGGCGAAGCCCTGTGAACAGGCATGTACAACCGGGCAACCACATACATGTGACTGGAAAAACTACCAGGGTGTGCCAAGAGCCTTGGAGCCACACTACCTTTTCTGAGAAGGGTTGTGCCCTCCCATTTCCCTAGGGCCCGGACAATTAATTCATCAGGAGTGGGCACTGCCTCCTTACCTGGTGCTTGATCCTGGAATCCTGGGCTCCTGCTCGTCGACATGGTGGCTTCTGCATTCATAATCCTGTGTCTGTGACATTGCCATCTGCTTCCTTAGTGATGAGGTAAAAGTCGTCAGAGGACCATCGGGTTGCCTCCTCCAGGATCAGACAGGAAGAAGCCACACTAGGGAGAGAAGAATTGACTAAGCACTGATGGAAAATTCGGGTATCAGATGATGGCCCACACCACAAACATGGAATTATAACAGGCAGCTGGCTCAAATGGAAAGCAATCCCCAACCCTCAAAACTCTCCAGGGAGACCACTCCCAGGAACCTGCTCTTAGTGCCCAGCCACCTTCCCTTATACCCAGGGAGGCCCTGCGGGCTAGCTCCCACTGCTGAGATTCCACATGGTCCAGGGTAAGTGCACATGAACCTAAAGAACTCCAAAGCTAGAGGATGCACTGGACTACCCAGGCCTCACTCGTGTATGACATCTGGACCCCCAGCTCAGGAAGCCACCACATATAGGGAAGTTGTAGAGATGGAGTTGAGCATAATATCCACAAACCTCAGGCTATGCCCATGCAGAGTGGGGCTTGGGCATGTGAGGCCCACACAGATTTCCTGTGACAGTGGACACTTGGAAAAGAACCCCTGAATCTATGCTCATTCAAGACGGAAAGCAGCCCATGCTGTAAATGCAAAGGCTGAAAAATGAGCTTTTAGGGAAAAACAGAGAAATGTGGTTTTACAGTGGGGGACAATCTCTGAGACAGTCACAAAAGCAGTGAAAGGGAAAAATAGTGAAATGGACTATAATAAAGTTGAGACTGAGAATATCTGTTTATCAAGAGACCAAGAGTAGGCTAGGTATGGTGGCCCATGCCTTAATCTTAGCACTCAGGACAGAGACAGGCAGATCTCCGTGAGTTAGAGGACACTCTGGTCTACATAGTGAGTTCCAGAGCAGCCAGGGCTACAAAGTGAGATCCTACAAATAGAGAGAACAAAAAAACCAAGACGGGGAGGGGAGAGAAAAAAGAAGAGGAAAGACTTAATTCAAAATGAGAAGCATTTGCTACACAGAACATCCACAGGTGTGGCATGTGTGGCCTGAAAACTAAACATGAGAAATGAAGAGATAAAGGATAGCACAGCAGAAAGTGGATAGCAATTATGGAAATGGCTCAGTCTCATTCTTCAGAGAAGTGCTCATTAAAGGCATGCTATGATATAAAGCACCAGCCAACCTACCAAAACAGGAACGATAAAAACTAAGTGTTGGCAAGGGCTCTGCTGCTAGGTCTGAGGGGTGAGCCACTCTGATGGGGCTCAGCAGTGCTCGCTAAAGGAGAACACATGACCTGCCTGGCCCAAGGCATGCTTAGAATGGAGGCTGCAATTGTTCAGAGGCCACTGCAACAAAGGAAGCAGCACTGTCCCAACAGACACAGGGGGACACTCCAAGTGCACACCAGTTCCCCAGCAGTGAGAGTGAACACACACACACACACACACACACACACACACACACACACACACACACACAGAGTTTCCTTCCATAAAATTCGGAAGCATTTGCTGCTATCAGGATCAGAACCAACAGACTCTGGAGCAGAGATAATGCCAGGATGGGGCTGGAGGTCACATGCTGTGTCTCCAGCCAAGGCACTGCTCCCATAGTGCTGGCTGGGAGCTCACGGAGCTGTAGGCAGGTGCTTTCTCTGCACATGCCTCACCACACCGAAGTCCAGAGCCAGGTAAACAGAGTATTGCTGGAGCTTTGTCTTCTTCCTTCCAGCAATCCCAGATGGCATTAAGATTAGGCCCTCATCACAGCTGAGCTATCCCATGGGCACTAACTGCTAATGTAAGGAGAAATTTGAAAACATTCAGAGCACCAGGTAAGCCAGAAGTGGCACATGCCGGTAATTCAAGGATTTGGGAGAAGGA
>PVIH01021162.1:0-30447 GCA_004025045.1 Sigmodon hispidus | reverse complement strand
CTCTCTCTCTCTCTCTCTCTCTCTCTCTCTCTCTCTCTCTCTCTCTCTCTCTCTCTCTTTCACACACACACACACACACACACACAGAGGCTGGCCCTGACCTCATGCTGGGGCCTCAGGACATGCTTGGTGTCCTGAGTCTCAGGGTTAGTTCATAGCCTGCAACAGACCAGGAAAGCTCAGCCAGAGCGCTTATAAAGAAGAGCCGGTGTCTCTCAGCAGATGAAGACTATGGGTCAGGACACAGTGGTGTGGAGGAAGGGGTGTGAGGGAGAAGCCGCTGAGGCTAGGCCCAGATGCTCCCACTCTTTCCTAGAAGGTACTAGAGGGTCCCAGGTGGCCTAGGTGTGGCTGCAGAGCCAGGCCTGGGACGGCCTTGAGTTTACAGTGGAGTTCAGGCATTCAGGGGGAGATGGGCTAATGAAGCAATGTAATTGTGGTGTTGGGCTGTGAGGAGCCTAGCAGGGGTTGGCAGAATCAGGGTTCTCTGTGTGCATAGCAGTTCACAATGTGTATATGTAAGAGTTATTGGAAGAAATAGGCTATTTTTACGTTTTTAAAATAATTAAACTGGACGTGGTGCACATGTAATTTAACACTCCTGAAGTAGAAAGATAATGGACTATTTAGTAGGACTTTCTATCTCATTCCATAGATAGAAATATAAATGTATACATATATATGGCATATATATATAGCATGCATATATATATAGCATACATATGCGCTCAGAATTCAAGTATTATGAAAGGCTTAAAGTAAAAGTCTGTATTCAGCATCCTCTGTTGTGCATGAGTGCACACACCTCGACTTACTTACTGTGCCATGGGACACAAGTGCTGCTTCTTGCTCCCTCCCCCCGCCCCCCCCCCCCGCTTCAGTGTATCTTTAATAATTCAATAAGAATACTAAAAAGTATCCTTATTCCCCCCACACACACACCTATTTTGGCTGCATAATATGCTTACTATTACCTGGATCTGCTGTTCTTTGTTTAACCAATTTAGCTGCAGCAAATAAGTATTTATTTATAAAAAATGTGTAGTTGTGTAATAGAGTCCTGAGGTAGCAATGCTGGATCAGGGGGTGCCTGCATTCATAATTTTCATCAGTGTAGCCAAGTGGCTTTTTTCACACACACACACACACACACACACACACACACACACACACACACACACAATCACTGTTTCCACATTCCCTTGTTAAACACTGCATACTGTCAGACTTGTTAGCCTCTGGCGATCTAATAAATTGGAGTATGTGTTATGAAGTTATAAACTTCAGTTTTTCTTACAGTGAACCATGTTAGATGGGTCCCCCCATTTGCTCTTTTGAATTTTCTATGTGAGCCCTCTCATACCCCGCTCATTTTCCTGGGTTATTGATCACTCTCTTTGCGGCTTGTGAAGCCCTCCATGCATTGGGCACTGAGCCCTGTTTTATTAACTTGTATCTTTGTAATCGGTCCCTTTTAACTGTGCTTATGATTTCTGCCATGTATACACCTTGTATACAGTCGAATTTATCACTTTTCTGTGTGTTTCCTACAGTTTATGTTGTACTTAGAAAGTCCTTAAATGTTTTGGACTTGCTGAACTTGCTAGAGAGCAGTTTGTAGAAGAGATTTCTCTTATTTATTTCGTTTGAGATAGTGTCTCACCTTTTAGGTCAGACTAGCCTTGAACTCTCAACCTTCCTGCATGGCCTCCCAAGTGCTGGAATTACAGATGTGAACCACCCCACCGTGCCAGGCTTTGAGGAAGAGGTTTGAAAGTCCCGTGTAAAAAGCGGCAGCTTTGAGAGGCCTGAGGTAACATGAGGAGATTTGAAGTAGAAGAAACTGAGGGCAGAGGAGGCGCCTTCCTGCCCTTGGGAGTTTCCCTTCCTTCATCTTGCAGGTCACACAAATGTAGATAAGGGAGGAACTCCTTACAAGGGTTCTTGGCACAGCCACCACCACTCACTGTCACCTGTGTGTCAGTGAGTGAGGACACAGATGAGAGACCCACAGGCCTCTTCTGTTGCTCTTCTTGCTGTCTGGGGTATGGGGTAGCAAATGTAGGTCGGGCCTGCCCCCTGTGCCATCTAGGCCTTTTCCTCCCTAGTCCTAATCCTAAGCAGGAGCCTTCCTTGAGGGTCCCAGCAGGGACCTCTTACCCCACTCTCTACCCACCTCCCCGGAGGACTCAAGGGTGTGAGACCAAACCTGCAGTCAGCTGCATGCACCATGCCCAGGAGGAAGAAGAGAGTTGGTTCTGTGAATGCTACCAAGAGACCTTTGCTCTGTGTGGTGAACCCCTTCCCTGCTAGGCAACCATTCCCCACACTGGGAGGGAGTCCAGTTCCACAAGGATGAGCCTTGCCTGCCCAGAGGCATGTCTAATGTCAGAAGCCCTGGGATTTCAGCTTGCCTACCCTAGCTGTATCTAATGCCCTGTGCCTCCTCCTGGCCAGCATCTTCAGGGTACCCAGCACCACAGCTTTTCCCTAGAAGATCATCTATATTGCCCAGCTCAGCCACAGCTTTGTGGACATATCTTCTTGGGCCAGCCTCCCGAGATGAGCAGACCTGTCACAGCTTCAGAACCCTGAGTGTGGTTAACGGCGTCAGGAACCAGGCTGTTCTGTTCTTTCTCTCAACTACCTTCCCACTGTCTTTTGTCCAGTTCATATTAGGGGTAATATTCTCTACGGTTGGCATGGTGGCTCGCTAAAAATGGGTGTACAGAGTCCCTGGGTCTGTACGAAGAGGGATGACAAGCAAGGTCTTCTCACTTTCTAGAAGTCCTCCACCCTAGAAAGAACTGCATAGTGAGGATGTTGGGGTTTTCTGATTCCAGCTTTCCCCTGTGGTCCACCAAAGACAGACACTTTCCCACCTGGGGCTGGGGCTTCCCACTGTTCCTGTATCACTACCTCTGGGTTCAGCTTGGACAGCCAGCTCAGTTCTGCTTTCTGCAGTACCAAAGGGCACAGCCACCAAGTGGAAGAGCCCCTGATCCATTCTGTGACCAACCCCAACCACAGATCCCAGAGCCAAAAGAAGCACACAGCCCTGGCTGTCCTGGAGCGCCAAACTCAAACAAAGCCCTCCACTTTCATGCAAAACCCCAGCAGAGCAGCACCACACTGGCCACATCCTTGTCCTCAGTCCAACAAAAGATGAGGTGTTTAGAGACCTTCACCTTCCGGGGTGTGTGTCTGTCCCTACAGGATGTCACCTTCGCTGGCTGATTGTACTCACTCTATCTTGAGACTCCACCCACAGCCAGCCATCTCTTCTTAGGGCAGCATCTCCTGGGATGGAAAAGGAAAGGCACAGCCAGATCCAGGTATCCCAGAGCAGAACGGGACAGTGGACAGCACAAAGGCACCATCTGAATCTGCAGAGGCTCGGAGAGGTGCCAGGACCAGAAGCAAGCTGTCAGAATCTGAGGGTACCAGTTGGTGTGTTTGTGTGTCCCCCTCCCCCAGGGTACCTTCTGACCAGCTCTGCTCTCATGGACTTCTGCTCTGACCCAGACCTGGCACTCATTGGCCACCAGCACAAGATGCAGTTCCCTGGTAGCAGCCCTGAGAAGAAGCCAGCGACCATCTGGCCAAACACTTCATCTTTTGTCCCCAGAGCCTCTGATTCCCATGGTGCCAGGAGAAATGGTAACAGACATGGTTTCTTCTTTCCTCTTCCACATCCTGAGTCAAGACCCTAGCCTCCTGCCTGTCTTTGGCTATCCACAGAGCTGCCTTTCCTTTCCAGACCCCATTCTCTGGCAGGCCAGCAAAGTCTTGGACCAGCAGTCCCCCAGGCCTGTGGGAATATGGCCCCTAGACTCAGGATTCTGAGTGTGCAGCCCTGGCACGCTTCCCCAGCAAGCTGACCAGCTCCCCAGCTGCTCCCTTACAGCTTCTGGCCAGCTGTCAGCCCACTGGCACTCAACAGCAGGTGGCCTGCCCGTGACCAGCCTCCTTGTTTCCCCTTGCTTCCCGACTCTCAGCCAGCTGGTATAGGATCCCATTGCTCCTGGTAGTTTTGGGGCCCCCAGCCCCTCCAAGTGTCTTGTCTCCCTGTCTCCCAGCCCCAGTACCAGCCCAGTGCTGGCAGAATGCTGTTCCTATGAACCCCAGAGACAGGCCGCTCCTAATTGCAAGGCCAGATGCAGAGAATGCCTGTGTTGGTGCTCTCCCGCCGACCAGGTCTGTCTAGGACAGCAGGAAGACCAAAGTTTAAGACCACCTCAAAAGAGCCAGGAGTCCCAGACCGTTGGGGTACAAGTAGGCAACTGTGGTGATCAGCTCTGTAGCACAAAAACACCGCCAATCTGCTGGGTATTTGACTAAAGAACGCTAGACTGGGAATGCCCTCTACCTCCATCCACGAGTGAGACCAGACAGAACTCTGCAGCAGGCTTGCCCAGCCACAAGCAGCTGCCCACAGAGACAAGGTTAGCATGAGGGGGACCACAAAGAAGCTGGAGCAGTGGCCCAGCTTCCTGCCACCATCACCCCACCCCACCCCCAACAAGCACTTGCTTCCTCTCAGAGCCAGGGGTTAGCTGGTGGGGCTCACCCCATAGCAGCCTCCTTTCCGACAAGCATGTGGTCTCTCCTGCTTTCTGAAATGCCTGTTTATGTCCCCTCCCCCACCCCACCCCCACGCTCACACAGATCCTCCGGAACATATGAAGCAGAGGAGGGGCCTGTGCTATGGTGTGCTCCCAATGCTCTCCCCCCCATGCACTTAGCTGGAACCCAGAACCGACCTTTCCTCTGAGCCCAGGATGCAGCTAGAGGCCCTGGGGGAAACCCTAACCCTGCATCCCAGTTAGTCTGAGCTGCCCACCAAGAACACTGCTGTTCAGGGTCAGCGTCTCACCTGCCAAGTGTGCATTACCCCCTCCCTCCCCCAGGACCTCTCCCATTTCTTACAGCCAAGCCATTAATCTGGAGACAGAAATGGGCTTGCTATCGATTCCTTGGCCACTGTTTTTTTATTACAATTTGTACCGTGTCCTTCTCACCCTCTCCTCTTGTGTGTTTGTCTCTTTAAATGTGGAAGCTGCCAGAAGTCTGCTGCTGTTCTGTCTCCTTTTGGAAGAAGAAGGGGGGGGGGCTCGCTGTGGGTGAGGACCTGAGTTGTTAGTTTGGAAATAGAGCAACTGTGTACACCAAGCTCCTCAGAGACCCTGTTTGTCCTTTTTATGCCATTTAAGTGGCATAAATTCTGACTCAGGACATGTCAATAAATTTGTCAAGAACTTAGAGCAGGGAAGCCCAGCCAGAGCGCAGTATGCTGGGCTCCAATCTGCCCTTAGTAACCCAAGACAGGTTAGGGCCCAGCTCAGCCTGCCCACAGTCACTGGAGAACAGCATGGGTCCCTGCAACGGGAGCTGTGTGAATGCCACGGCCTCTTGCAGCCTGGCCTGGGACCAAGAGTAATCAGGACACCTATCCCTCTTCCCTAGCCTGTCCAGCACTTTTAGCTCTGCTGTCCAGTGATTAGTCACCTAGAGAAAGAAATTTGTCACCTGATGTCAAAAAACTTGTGTCCATCCAGGTGTGGTGGTGGTGCACACTTTTAATCCCAGCACTTGGGAAGCAGGGGCAGGCAGATCTCTAAGTTCAAGGTTAGCCTGGTCTACATAGTGAGTGCCAGGACAGCTAGAGCTACATAGTGAGATCCTGTCTCAAAAAAGTAAGAAAGTAGATAGATGGATGGATGGATGGATGGATGGATGGATGGATGGATGGATGATGGATGGATGGATGGATGATGGATGGATGATGGATGGATGGATGATGGATGGATGGATGGATGGATGGATGATGGATGGATGGATGATGGATGGATGGATGAATGGATGATGGATGGATGATGGATGGATGATGGATGGATGATGGATGGATGATGGATGGATGGATGATGGATGGATGGATGAATGGATGATGGATGGATGATGGATGGATGGATGGATGGATGGATGATGGATGGATGATGGATGGATGATGGATGGATGATGGATGGATGATGGATGGATGATGGATGGATGGATGATGGATGGATGGATGATGGATGGATGGATGGATGGATGGATGATGGATGGATGATGGATGGATGATGGATGGATGATGGATGGATGAGGGGTATGGGTGGGATGGTTTCTGAGTCCCTCCCAGTGGTGAACTACCTTGACCTCACCTTTGGCCCTGTCCTAAGAACTCCTCCCTGACTCCCTCTGCCCTTCATTCTTCCTCTCTCACCCGCTGGAGTCAGCTAGGTTCCAGTCCCACACCTCACTCTCTTGATCTCCCTGGCCTGTTTAATTCACCCTCCTGCCTCCACCCGACTCCTGAAGCTCTGCTGTTCCCTCATCCAGCCCGCCAGCCTCTGGCCAGGCTCCAATCAGCCCCGGTGGCCACCCTTCATTGCTTCCTGGGATTGATCCTAGAGACTCTCACACACACTGGGCAATTGCTGTACCGCTGAACTACATCCCCAGCTATGTCTATGAGCCCTTCTTATGAACTTTGTAGCTACGTGGTCAGTCCTAAGTTCAAGTCTAAGCCTTGCTTCTTAACTCCATAAGCTTTGAAAACTGAAGGTCATGGTAGTTCCTATCCATCTGAAAATGACAAGCATCGAACTGCAGGTGTGTGAGGAGGTGCTTGGCACATTGTCTCAGCAGACGGGTGTGAACTCCCGGGAACACACTTAGATCATCTTATGCCCATAGCTTTTCCTACAGACTCTGTCCTTGTCTGTGGCATAAACAGTAAATGAACAGCTGAGGACATAGCTAAGTCCTTAGAGTGTTGGCTAAGCAGGCACAAAACCATGAGTTCAAGTCCCAGGGCTGTATGATCCCAAAGTGATGGTGCACACCAGTAATCCCAGCCTTCAGAAGGTGGAGGTTCAGTCATCCTCAGTACAGAGCAAGTCTGAGGCCAGCCAGGGAGATTCTGTCTTAAAATAATACATATACAAATATACATACATGCACACACATACATACACATACATACATGCATACACGCACACATACACATACATACATACACACACATACATACATACACACACACATACACATACACATACATACATACACACACATACATACACACATACAAACATACATACACACATATACATACACACACATACATACATACATACATACACATACATACATAATATACATACATACACACATACATACACACATACATACACATACATACATAATATACATACATACACACATACATACACATACATACATAATATACATACATACATACATACATAATATACATACATACACACATACATACACACATACATACACATACATACATAATATACATACATACACACATACATACACATACATACATAATATACATACATACACACATACATACACATACATACATAATATACATACATACACATACATACATATTAGATGAGGCTGCTGAGGGGCACTGTCACACTTGTCCCCAGTCTCCAGGACAATCTCTACGGGAAAGAGAAGAGGCAGTTGGACCCTTGAGACTGACTTCTATGTCCCCTAAGTCCCTTGAAGGCTAGTATGCCGGGTATCCTGGGACCCCAGAGAGCTGCGGAGATTCCTGGAGGGCCTCTGGGATGAGTGAGAGCAGGTGTGGACGGTCTGGGGGGGGTCACTCAAAGGAAAAGAACAGTCTGCCCTGGGGTGGGTCTGAGATGAAGCAAGATGAACCTCCTCCTGTACAAGAGCCATGGTGCTTCTTCCTTGCCGCAAGCCCTTGGGATCATACCATCCTGGCCACAGAGGGGTCCCTGAGGAGGGCAGTCCTTTGGATCATGGGTGCTTAACAAAGAGCTGGCTGCTCCCCACACCTTGATTTCTGGCTCCGTTGATGCCCATCGGGCTCTGTAAATGCATGAAGTCCCTCTCTGCAGTCTGTGAGCCAGGCTTGGAGGGACCAAGGTCAAATATGCGGTAAACGAGGGAATCAGGGGTGGGACCCCAACCTAGACCTTTTCTCTCTCTCTCTCTCTCTCTCTCTCTCTCTCTCTCTTTCTTTCTTCCTTTTTTCTTTTGAGACAGGATCTCACTATGTAGCAATCCATCTTACCATGCCTGATCCAATAATATTTTTGTTTGAGACAAGGTCTTACTATGTAGTCCTGGCTGGCCTTGAACTCACAGTATTTAAATAAATTAATTAAATCTCAAGGTCTATCCTATCCACTTCACCTTTTACTCTGTCCCCTGGACAGACCCAGTCTGTGGTATAGCCCTTAGACTGACAACTAGGCCTGAGCAGCTGTAACAACAGAAATCCCTGTCTGTCACATGCCCAAGACAGCAACCTCCCTACCTGAAGTTTCCAAAGCAACATCTGTGCCCTTCACCCACCCAGCTTTCCTTTAGTAGGAAAACTTGAGGAGAGTATTGGCCTAAGGATAGAACTCCAGGGAGAAGGGCCCTCAGGCCCCCTGTGTGGGGTTCCTGTGGAAGAGTAGAACTCTCCCCCTGATAAGGGTAAATGGGACTTGAAGTGGGGTATAAAGACAGAAAAGGTACTAGCCAAGGAGACCCCTTGGCAGGGCAGAGGCCAAAGAGGCAGGCCATGGCTGTGGCGTTGGGATAGGGATGCCATAGGCACCTTAGAGGGGTATGGGCAAGCCCCCATCCAGGGAGAAAACGGTAACTTCTGTCAGGAGCCTGTCTGATGAGGGGACAGTCGCTGGTCTTCTGAAGTTCCTAACAGGAGGGCCACCAGTTTGAAGATAGAAATAGCTCCTGACCCATGGGGATTGGGAGAGACAGGAAATCTAAGCCAGCGTGGCTGGCCAGGCACCTTTGGTGCCGAAAGGACTCAGGATAGGTGCTGGGAAGTGAGATGTAGTCATAGGGTAGCCAAGACATCCAGCTGGGTCCACACAGAGCCAGGAACCCAGAAGATAAGCAAATTGGGGGCCAAGGAGTCAGAGTTGAACCCAAACTGACTTGGGTGTCACCAGGGGGAAAAAGTCACTCAGGGCCAGGAAAATCCCCCTAGGAGAAGCAAAGATATCCGCAACTACAGTGGCCCAAGTCCTGAATCTTGGATTCAGACTCCTTGTGTGGTCCTAGACATATGGAGAGACCCAGGTTCCAGCCCCACCAGGCCTGTCTGAAGGCACACTTTGTCAGGGCTTGCCAATGTGCCATGGTATCTGACACAGTGTGGTAGGGTGGCCACTCAGGTCTGGAATGCTAAGTGGCTTAGAAGTTTCAGAATCAAATGTACCAGAACGTACAGAGAGGCAGAGGGACAGAGGAACGTACAGGACAGGCCTGGCGAGTGAGGAATGGGACCCTGGCCTTGACACACACCTCTCCTTAGCAGCTGTGGGACTTGGAGTCCTGTAAAATGGGGAGCACGATCTTGCTATCCTGGGAAACTGAGTTCCAAGGGAATACCACATGGTAGACCCCCCATCCCAGAAGCCCCTTCACACAAACATCCTGGAGGTTTTCAAGATGTTTCCAGAGTAAAAAGAGAATTTGCTCAGCTTTGCTGAGCATCTGGGGCTGGAGTGGCAGGTGGTTGGGGAGGGGGGAAGTCACCTCGTTCCCAGCATTGATGTCAGTGCCTCCTGGGAAATCGCCTTCTCACCTCTCTGGGGCCTAAAATAGAGATGGGGGTGAGGGTGCTGTCACAAGCTAGAGGCAGCTCCCTGGTCCCCAGCAGAGGCCCTGAGGGAGCAAAGGACCCAGGAAGGGGTTTCCTGCCTCCACTCTGTTCAGTGACCTATGGTTCCCAAGTATTGGTATAAAAATGATGTGGTCTTGGGAGGTCAGGATAGGGTCTAGCAGCGGCCACACAACCTTACATACTCAGTCCCCAGATCAGGCATCACTAATCATAGCCAGGGACCTGTGTCATGCCCTACATGCTCCTGGGCATCTCAGTCAGGTATCGAGTCCTTACTGGAGTCAGAGATCCCAGCCCCTCACATTGCATCTGTCTTGCCCAAGAAGAACTGTGTTGCAAGGCTCAACTGGGGCAACTAGTCTTGGGGCACAGCTGAGAAGGGGGGTCACAAGTATTTTACCCACAGAGCAGCCTAATCTGACCAGAGACATACATCTGGGGGCTTTGGGTAACTTCGCTCCTTAAGATTTGGACACAGAAGACAAATGGATCACGAATCCTTATATAAATGACCTGGGTAGTTTGTGTTGTGTTTAGGGGGAAGATTGGAATGCCCCCACCTGAAGAACTCAGGGCCTCTTTGTCAAGAGACAGTAGCCTGGAAAACAGATTTAGTGAGTGCCGGGAGAGCTTCAGTGACCATTTCTGCTATGGATGATCTAGGGGTCCTGGAGGAGGCACTAAGGGGTGTGTGTGTGTGTGTGTGTGTGTGTGTGTGTGTGTGTGTAGGTGTTCAACAGGACTCCTGTCCCCCATGTCACCATGCCCTACCATTTTAAGTGTCACAATCTCTGATAGCAGAGGCGTTGGGGCTGGTGTACCCCATTCAAGAGAACTAAGTCCTGGAGGTGTGCTAGGACCATCGGCCACGCCCGCACTCAGTTCCCCAGATGGGACATCAGAGACCAGCAGAGCCTGGGACCCTTTTCACCCGCTTGCCTGCCTCCACCTGCCAATCTACGGGTTGCAGATCCTTAAGTGAAGGGATGATGGCGGAGGAGGGGGGGTCTCAGGATGGGATGCACCTGCCGAGGGAGTGCCGGGAAGAGGGGTCCCCGGGCGGTGCCCCTTTTGTCCTACCGCAACCATGGCCCGGGCCCCAGCTGGGGGGCAGGGGGCGGGCCCAGAGCTCACGTGCTCGCCGCTCGCCTCTTAACCCAGCCCTGCTGCCGGGATGGCCGCAGCCTGAGCGCTCTGAGCCCCGCGCCACCCACCGGCGACCCCCGCCCGGCCCGCGCGCCCGCCCCGCTCGCCGCCGGCGCTACCCGCCCCCGCCCTCCTCCCTCCCTCCCTCCCTCCTCCTCCTCGCGCCGCTCGCAGCCGCAGCCCCCGGACCCGGAGGATTATGAGCGAACCATGAGGCGGCTGCGGCGCTGGGCGATCGCGGCTCTCCTGCTACTGCCGCTGCTCCCCCCGCCCGGTGAGTGACCCTGGCCGACCGGCCCCTGCCCCGGCGCCCCTGGCCAGCACGCGCCCCGGGCTTTTGCGGCGGTTTCTGCTGCAGCCACATTTTCCTGCAGTGCTCCGGGTGACAGCGGGTCCCGAGCGCGGGAGGGTAGGGGAGCGGGAGAGGAGGGAAGGTGCTTCCACCCACCTGTCCGGATCTGGCTGGCCCTACGCTACCATCCCCCTGAAGCTGGCCGGCGGACTCTGCAGGTCTCTGCGGGTTTGAGGGGGGGGCAGTCGTGACTGTTGGGCAGAATGAAGCTCTCGGGCCCCCTCCCCGTGGAGCGCTTCCCTCGGCAGGGCAGCTAGATCCTCCCACCCGTATGTCCGTCCGCTGGGCTCCAAGGGCCGCGACCGAGTGGGGGCTGGGGCGTGCCTCCCCCCCATCCCAAGTCTCCTGCCCCATGGAGGGCATCTGTCTGCAGCTATGGCCTTGTCTCTTCAGGTCTTGGGGCTCTGGGTCCCAGTGCAGCTCTGCATTGGAGGAGCTCAGCCCAGGTGGGAAGCCCCGAGAGCCCAGAGGGCCCCGAGGTCACAGAGCCCAGTCGGCTGGTAAGGGAGAGCTCCGGGGGAGAGATCCGAAAGCAGCAAGTGGACACCAGGGTCCGCCAGGATCCGCCCAGGGGGACGGTGAGTGGGGCTGGGTGGTGAGCTCAGGGGGCTGGAGGAGGCCTCGCGGTCCACCAAAGTAGCCAGGGTTTTGTGCCACCCGCTGAGGCTGCAGATCCAGCAGCTTCCCTTTCTGTGCATGGGCCATCAGGTGGGGCTGGAGCCCAACACTGGGGACACTGGAACTCTCCAGCTCCAGGCCCATCCCATCACTGTGGAAACCCCCTGCCCCGCACACCGTAGACACTGGCATGCTCAGGTATCAGTTTGCTTGGGGATTATCCTTCAACCAATCCCCAATGCCCACCAGAACCAGTGGTTTTGTCTAAAACAGGTCTTGGGGGCAGGGCAGCACCATGCAGCTAAGTGCCCAGTCAAGGATTCAAGCTCCTAAGTCCCACCAAAGCCACCCTCGGTGGACTTTCTTGGAACAGTGTGATATGCTTACTCCTGCCTCAGTTTCCCATTGTGCACACACAAGGCTTATTCTTGTCCTAGCTGAAGGTGGGGCCTTGCAAAACGATCTGAGGCCCAGAATTCATCTGCAAATGCCAGCTTTACCTGTGTTCTGTCCCTTTCAAGATGCTGGGTCCCTGCCTTCCAGAGGAAGGTTAGAAATGTAGGAGATTAAGTGCAATTAATAATTAATTAATATCATGTGAATAATAATCACCCAAATGGAATATTCATTCAGCATGCCTTAGCTCTCCAGGAGCTTGGAGCGGAAAGTTAGCGAGGCCAACAGGGGCGGCAGAGGGCTGTACAGTGAAAGCCTGGCAGAAATAGGTGTAGAGAGATTCAAAAGAGGGGCGAACCCAAGTCTGAGAAGTTTGGACAGCTGGGAGGGTGGGAGGGAAATTAGGCTGGGCAGAGGGAGGAGGGAACGGATGAGACTGGCGTCTGGCCCTGCCTAATGTACTTGGTTAAAAGCCCTTAAGGGGGGCCGGGGGTGATGCAGGGATGGGGAATAGTTGAGAAATGGCATGGAGCAGGAAGGAGCATGCATAATAGATGGACCATCACTCAGGGCTGTGTTCAGGAGGAGGGGGCTAATGGTCCTGAGTTGGCAGCTGCTGTAGGGTAAGAGTGGAGCTAGAGGCCAACTTCAGTGCCCAATACAGCACCCAGGGAGACAGCTGAATGAGCCTTGGGGATGGCCCAGGCCCAGGGGTAGGGGATCTGGTTGCTGTTTAGTTCCTAGTGTAGCTTTCTATGAACTGAGCACTCTGCAATGGACTTGACCCTGTCTGACCGCTGGGACTATGGCTTGAGCTTTACAGGATGTACAAATTATGGGGTCAATAGCTGAGGAGCAAAAGGGATGAAAAGTGGGGACCGTGCCTTCAGCTAGCTCTTGCTAGGACAGCAGCCCTGGGCTGTGAAGACGTGGAGAAGTGCAGTGGGCTGGGCTGGGTTCTGTGGATATTCTTCTGCTGGGTGAGTGGGTTGACACGTGTGTGAAGCTGAATATATGCAACTGACTGAATCCAACACATAAGAAGTGGCCAAGGTGTGGGAGTGGAGAATTCTGTGGATGTGGGGTGGTGGTTATCTCAGGTGGTTTTCTAGGCCCGAGACCATTTAGAGACCTTATGTATCCCAGGAGAATTGCTTGGGGCCCTGGCATCTCCATCCCTCAGTTTCCAAAGGCTGGAAACTGACTTAGGTGGGTAAAAGGGAGGTAAAGCGAAGGCCATGACTACCTTGAGCCAAACACTGCACTGACTGCTGTGTGCATATTACATCATATAATTTCCATAGGCAGATATGTCTGTCTGCCCCTCTGCACATGAGCCAGCTCAGATTCAGAGGCTTGCCCGAGGCTGATAGACCTTGAACTGCTGATAAAGTGGTCTCCAAATCAGGGCACTTTCCAATGAACTATTCTGCCTCTAGGAATTTTCGAATCTGGGTTTGAGGGGCAACATCTCCAGTTCTCCGAGAGCCAGAAAGGATGGAAGGGCAGAGGACACATGCATGTCCAAGAAGTCTCCTGGCTGAACCAGGTTCTGGCAAACCCCCCTGTCTATGTGTGTGTGTGTGTGTGTGTATGTGTGTGTGCACACACATACATACATACACACACACATACACATAAGAAGGGTTTAAATCTGATGAACAATCAGAGACAATTTTTTGTGTACTTTGGACTGTTGTCAATCATTTGTGAATTTTCTACTTAGGCGCACACACACACACACACACACACACACACACACACACACACACCTCTACCTGGCACTGCTTCCCAGAATCACAGGATACATTCAGGACTTATTGGAGATACCCTGCCTCTGCCTACTGCACTGCAGGCTGGCTTCATTCAGTATTGTCCCTAGTGATGCAGGAGGATCTAGGTCTATGCTGGCCACAGGGAACCTGCTCTGGCTAGAGGCTGGCCATGTCCCCTTTTGGAAAGTCATTGTCCTGATTCCTAATGATAACAGGGGTCTCAGCCCTCCCAGGTGGCCGCAGTAAGAAAGGGCTTCATATGCTGGGGTCCCCCTGGCTTTGGTGAAGGGCAGGGCTGGGACAGAAATTAGACCCCAGACGTCACTGTCACATCCTGCGGAGGCAGACCTCCTCAGCTGTTGAATGTTTAGGTTGCTTTGTATTGCTGGAACTCCAGGAGCCGGAGCTTCTGTTCCCATTTCTCAGATTCGGCTTTCTTTACCGGGCTCTCAGTACCTCATTTCCCTTACTTGAAAGATTGGGGCTGTGTCCTGGAGAAGTGGGAGAACTCCTGAAACCCAGAAAGCCATGGTCTCAGGGAGCAGCTGAGGGGTAAGAACGAGACAAGAGGACCCTGATATACAGCTGGGTTAGTCACTGTACAGCTGGCCAGAGTCAACCACCTGCCTGAACCCAACGGCTGGTGAGGCTGTTGTGTGGACCTTGGCCTTGAGAAACCCAAACTCCTTAGGGGGGCTAAAAGGCTGTGGGCAGCAAGCAAGGTCAGGACTTGGAGTCCCAGGCCTGCAGACAACGTTCACTTGAACCAGGCTGTCACCGGGCAAGCACATTCAAGAACTACCCCAGAGCAGTGGTGTTTTTACAAAGGAGTTGAGGGCAAGTGAGTGAGGCCCCATCCATGCAAGACAGACATAGGGATGGTCATGGACACTCCCCCACCCCACCCTCCAGACAAGGCCATGGTGTGGTTTGCTGCTACAGCAGAGTTGCAACACAGCTCTGTTTGGGTCTTGGAGAGGAGGGGCTCTCTGAAGGGGATGAACCGCTTGAAGCCAAGGACAGGGCGTCTGGGGGTTGCCTGTGCAGCTCCAGGTGCGAATTTCAGAGGTACACGCTGACATCTTCCACAAGACTCTGGCCTGTGGACATGACCTTACCCAAGCACCCTCCTGGCTGCCTCGAGGAGCCCAGCTGTCCAGAGTCTGTCCCCAGAGGGACTGATGACCCTGTAAGGGGTGACTCTGTCCTCAAAAATTTAGGTCAAATCGAATCATCGGAAACCATGCACCTGTTTTTGTCTGTGGCCTGCTGCCCCGCTGATGAATGGAGCCTTGCCACCTTTGCTGGGGGCTGCTGTTGGATCAGGGGGCTCCCAGATAAGGCCCCCATCTCTCTGGCTCCTTCCCCATCTGTTGTCACCCAGCCCCAAGAGGTGATAGTGTCTCCAAACACAGAGAATGAAATGACACCCTCACAGGTAAATCACTGCAAGCAGATCTGGAGCATAAAGACACCATTTATGTACCCATCAGAGGAGGAAGCTACTTTACCCTCCTGACAGACCCACCTGTCCAGCTGTTCGGCTGTGGGGGTCCTCCATACTGTGACTACTATCCTGACTGTAATGGTGTGTGAAGTGGAGCTTCACACCACACTCATGCCACCCCATTTTAACCATAGAGAAACTGAGGATGGGGGGATGGCTCCCCAGGTCCTACACTACCCATCGGCATTTGATGGGAAGAACGGTAACAAGAGGCTTTGCTCCAGAGGGTTGATGGTCATCAAAAGGTGAATCAGTGATGTGTGTGTGTGTGTGTGTATGTGTGCATATTCTATATGTGGTGTGTGTGTGTGTGCACATGTGTGTATGTATGTGTGAGAGCGTATGTGTGCATATTCTATATGGTGTGTGTGTGCACGTGTGTGTATGTATGTGTGAGAGCGTATGTGTGCATATTCTATATGTGGTGTGTGTGTGTGTGTGTGTGTGTGTAAGAACTGGATACTTAGCCAGGTGGTGGTGGCAGCCCGTGCCTTTAATCCCAGCACTTGAGAGGCAGAGGTAGGTGGATCTCTGAGGCCAGCCTGGTCTACAAAGTGGGTTGGTTCCAGGACAGCCAGGGCTGTTACACAGAAAACCCCATCTCAAAAAACAAACAGAACAAAACTGGATGCTTAGAGGTTGAGAACTGTGAGTGGGCTGAACCTTCTGGGGACAGATGAGGAGTCAATGGAGATGAGGTTCCCAGTACTGAGGAGCAGTGCCTGGAGGCTGTGGGGAACAGGGCTCTGCAGTTCAGGTTTTCTGGGGTACCCTAGAATTCTGGTGATTTTAGCACCCCTTTTCCAACCACTGAGAGTCTGGGTCTGAGGCAATCGGTCATCTTCTGTGCCCTATACTCCGGCTGGGCCCCATCAGGACATGGAGAAAGTGACAAAATGAAGCAGCCGGAAGAGGTGCCTGAGAGGCCGCCACAACCTACCACAGGACAGAGTCGGGTGGAGGGGCAGTCACCTGCCAGGTCACCACAGCTGACACGCAGATACAACCTCCAGGCCGGGCTGAGACTTGGCCTGGCACCTCCCCAGCATGACCCTGGGCCCGTCACCACCTGGTGTTATTCCCTGAGGACCTGCCAGCCTGGGCAGGGTGAGATCAAATGAACAGAGCACCTAAGCACCAAGGTCTTCAAGAAGAAAGAGGCCAGTGCAGGGCATGGGGTCATGTCCAGTCCCAAGCAGTCCTGAGCAGGAAGAGGATGAGGTAGCCAATTGCTGTGACTTCATGTCTGGAGGGCCCTAGGGACTGAAGGTAATGGGCAGAGGCAGTGCTGGGCTGCAGGGAGAGTGGGCCAGCCTGGCAAGGAGAGCTATTGTCTTTGCTAGAGCACTGGCCAAAAGCTTGATAGGGACTTGCAAGTCCTGGAGCCAGCAGCCCAGCGTCTGGGATAGGGCTGGGTTTGCACTGTCTGGCTCTCCCTCCAATAGTGGACTGAGCTGGGCCAGGCCAAGCTTTGGTACCCAAATCCTCAACTGTCTCCCACTGCCTTGTACAGAGTCCCCTCCTGGCTGGCCTTCTCTGGGCTGAGCCTCAGGCTCACTGGAGAAGAGTGCTGTGTCCCACAGCTCAGCCTGACTGGCTGCAGGGTATTGGAGAAAGAGAACCCTTCTGTGTTTCTCACAGCTTTCCCCAGAATGGGACCAGCATGGCCGCTGCAAAGACAGCCTCCCTGCTCTAAGGCTCACTCACTTTACCTTCATCAGATGGAAATAGGGCTCAGGGAGGCTTCTGGGTCATCCCTAAGGTCGTACAACTTAGAACAGGATCAAGGTAAGGGCCTGGAAAGTTACTTGTCTGGACAAGCAGGATGGGGACAGATAGAACTGATGTGGAGAGGGCTGAGGAGAGAGGACCTGGGCCAGGATAGACCTAGAAGAGACAGCAGACTTGGCCAGGGGGAGGCCGAAAGAACTCATTGTCCTTGGCTTTCTATTTTGAGTCAATCGATGCTTTGGGGGCTTGGGTGGAGCTTGGAACCTCAGACAGCCTGGGATGGGGTGAGTCTGTGTCCTTGGGGCCGCAAGTCTGCCTTCGCAGGCCCTGGCCCTTGCCTGCATTCCCAAGAGCCTCCCATGGCTCTGAACTGATGACTTCCATCGCTTATGACCTTTCTAGAGGAAAGGCCTTGGAAATCTATTCCCTGGAGTTGAGTATCAGCCTATCTTGTTGCTGTGTCTGTTTCATCCTTTTCTGTTTGGGAGACAAGATCTCAGTATGGAGCCAAGGCTGCCCTGGAACTGTGAAGCCAAGGCTAGGCTAGCCTCAAATTCCTCATCTTCCTGCCTCATTCTCCAAGTGCTGCAATTGCAGAGTGCATCACCACACAGCGTGTTAGCACTTCTTACCTGTGTGGCTGTGTGCACACCAGTTAGCATCTCTGTGTGGTCGTCAGGAGGACAGGATCCTGTTTCACAAGGTTGCTGGAGAGATCAAATATGGCCGTGATCATGAAGAGTACAGACCAATGCGTGGGCCTTAGGCAGCACACAGAATGAGTTGTGAGAGGGTGGCAGAGGGGTCTAGGCATGGGCAGTGAGACACACTGACTAACTAAAGCCAGATTCTCATCCTGCAAGATGCTCTCCAACACAAAAGCTAGCCAGACAAGAGACACGCCTCCCAGGGCAGCAGACTGGCAAGGCTCTTACCTGCCATCTGGAGGTTGGCCCTCATAAATAGATGGGATAGGAGGCAGACCCCAACCCCTGAGTTCAGCCCATAGACTTTTCCAAGTGTTTTGGAAGATCAAAGACAAGTTGCCAGCTTGGGGTGTGTTTCTAAGGTGGCTATAACTCTCCGGCCAGCACCCCCTTAGCCCAAAGCTCTGCTGCCCTTCTCTGGGAGTGGGGCAAAGCTTTCCCTTCAGCCTTTGACGTCTCTATTTTTCCACCCCCATCCACCAAGCAGCTGGGCACCCAGGCAGAGAGGGCAGCCATCTTGCTCAGGCCTAGTCCATTGCCATGGCAACCTGGAGCCTCCCAGCCCCACTGCATATGCCCCTTTGAAAAATTTATCAGGAAAACTTCCATGTTTAAAAATTAACTGTGGGGGCTGGAGAGATGACTCAGCGGTTAAGAGCACCGTCGTCGTCTGCTCTTCCAGAGGACCCGGGTTCGATTCCCAGCACCCACATGGCAGCTAACAACTGTCTGTAGTTTCAGTTCCAGGCAAACACCAAGGCAAATAAATAAATAATAAATAAAGTTTAAAAAAAAAAAAAAAAAATTAACTGTGGGATTGAAATATTAAAGATCAGCTGCTTTGGACAGACAGAAGGCAATGGATTAGAGCTGGGGTGGGGGCCTCTACCCTCCTCCCAAGGTGGTATCTGCCCTTGCTCAGCATTAGGGATCCAGTGGTCAATCCCTACCTGCTCTACATGTCTGCAGACCCAAGTCCCCTGTGTAGACCGGGGTTGGTGCCTGCTTGCCTTCTCTTGTCCACCCATGAGCTAGGGACCCTTCTGCCTTTGATGGAATGTCTGGGGCGGGGGGAGCCTTCCTTTTGATCCAGAGAACCTAGCATGAGGCCATGGGCAGGTTAAGATGTTACTCTCTGTCCCTGATTCTCAAGGAGACTAATCCAGAGGACAGAGGGTACCTAGGACTTGGGTGAGCTGTGGCCAAGGTTGAACAGCTATCCCCAGGAAAGGACCAGGGTCTCAGAGGACAAGGACCCCAGAGAGGGGTCTCCTGAGCTGCTGGGCTTAGCTGCTCCTCTCCAAGGATCCTCTGGGCTCCTCACCCTCACTCCGAGCTGATTCCTCTCTGCCTCCCCCCGCAGCCCGTGCACCTGGCCCAGGTGAGTTTCGTCATCCCTGCCTTCAACTCAAACTTCACCCTGGACCTGGAGCTAAACCAGTGAGTGGAGCTGGGGCCAGCGGGTGGGCAGTGGGGCTCGGCTGGCTGAGGGTATTGGGGGATTTGGATCCTTGGCTGGGGTGGGACCTAAGCGGAAGCTGGCCTCACCAAGTGACCCTCTTTCCTCCTGCTGTTTCAGTCACCTCCTGTCCTCACAGTATGTGGAACGCCACTTCAGCAGGGAAGGGACAACACAGCACAGCACTGTGAGTGACTCTGGAAGGGATCAGGAGGGACAGAGGTGTTTGTTCCTGTTGGGTGGTTATGGATGTAAGGGTGGGTAGCTGGCCAGGCATGTGTGGAGGCTTTGATCTTCAGAACCCCAACACAGAAATGATGAGGACAGGGAGGTGGCTGGTGGAGGTATGTCAAGGACACACTCAGTATGGCCTGGTGTCTGGGGACCTCCCGTCCCTCCCCACCTCAGAGGCTCCGTGGACCGGTGGTTAGGAAACACAGGATGGGTGGCATGGGTCCCTGAGCCCCCTCATTCAGGCCGAGGCCTGACTTTTCTCAGCCTCTTCCCTTGAATGAAGGTGTAACGGGGCCTCGTCATGTCATGTAAACTACATCTCCAGAACCTTTTGGGAGGTAGCTTTGGAAGAGATGACAACCCCTCCTTTGTTTGAGGCGTGCTGGGGACCAAACCCAGGGCCTTGCACATCCTAGGCAGGCGCTCCACCCACCCCTGAGTAACAGACTTGCTTCAGGAGTCCCGGGTGCCTGCCACACTAGGGTCCCAGCCCTGGAGGCCCCGGAGCCTGAACAAAGATGAATGAGTGTCTATAAATAGCTCTTGTTCTGGAACTGGAGCACAAGTAATTCCACAGGAAGTGGAGTTGCGAGAGGCGGGTGCTGCTGGTCCCCTCTGACCTGAGTCAGGTCAGGAGAACCCACGTTGTCACAGTGTCTCAGCTGCAGACCATATGTGACTGTGAGCTTGTGCATGAGGGCTGGGGGTTCTGGTTTAAATGACACATTGTATGTAGTGTGCTCAGAACAGGGCCTGGGGAGTGGCAGGTACTATGTAAGGGCCATCTGTGGGTCTCAAAGGAGTCTGGGATCCCTCACCAGCCCCAACAAATAGCCAGGAGCTGCTGCTGTGTCCCAATGTCCTCATTTGGTGGAGTAGATGAAGCTGACCCAGAAAGTGTTAGGAGCTTGCTCATGGTGACAGAGGAATTAGAATGCCCACCAGCTTAGGGCGCCTGGTGTTCCCAGGACTGTGGCCCTGCACTGTCCCCCTGCCTCCAGGCTTGGGCAGGGTGCCTTACAGCTCCGCTCTTCCACAGGGGGCTGGAGACCACTGCTACTACCATGGAAAACTCCGAGGCAATGCACACTCGTTTGCTGCACTGTCCACCTGCCAGGGGTTGCAGTGAGTATGGGGGTGCTAGACAGTAGGGGGGCTCTGCCTGGCCCAGGATGGTGGGGAACCTTGCCTCTCTCCACAGTGGGGTCTTCTCTGATGGGAACCTGACTTACATCATAGAGCCCAAGGAGATGGCTGGGCCTTGGGGACCCCCGCAGGTAAGCAAGGCCGGCACAGGCCTTCCTGCCCTCCTGATGGTCACGCTGTGACTACCCCCGACAGCTGTGGCACCTTCTCCTCCCTGCAGTAACCTCAGCCTCACTGCCCTGGGTGACCCCAGCTTTGGTTCCTACGTCCTGTTCCTCCTTCTCCAATGTCCCCTCTGTCCCCCAAGTGGCCTCTCACTGGGCTCCAGTGTCCTTTGCCCCTGTCTCTCAGGGCGCCCCCAGGTCTTGACCCTGGAATCTGAGCATCTGGGAGATCAGATCCGACATGGGAGCTCTGGCCAGTTCTGGGTCACCCCAGGGTGGGGTGGGGGAAGGGCTGGAGCTGCCTCCAATCTGGGCCCAGAGCAGACCTGGTTGGCTCCCCAAGAACTAATTCCCCTCATTACAGGGACCCCTTCCCCACCTCATTTACCGGACCCCTCTCCTCCCAGCCCCCCTCGGATGCAGGGAACCAGGTAAGGGAGGGGGTAAGGGGTGGGGCTGGACAGCTGGGCCCCTCTTACCTACTGCTCCCCACAGGCTGCCTGTTTGCTGTCCCCGCCCAGTCTGCTCCTCCCACCTGGCCCAGGCTCAGAAGGAAAAGGCAGGTACGGGGGGCCTGCATAGCCTCGGGCTGCAGAGACCTTAGACTGTGGTCCAGGGCAGGTCATCCCCAACTATGGTTGGGCAAAGGAGAACTCAGAGCAAAGAGGTCAGGAGACAGGGAACTACCCGCAGAAGGGCCCCCTCAACTGCTCCCTAACACTGGTGTCTACACAGGTCCCCATTTTTTGGGCCCTCAGACACTGCATGTCCTCTGCTCTCATTTCCAGGCTGGGAGGGGTGGTGCTTGCTACCAGCTGGGGGCTGGCGCCATCCCTGACTGGAGGAGACCAGAATACCCCCTCCCCACAAGTCTGCCCATGGCTTGACCATGAGCTCAGACATGGAGGGGACTGATTCCAAGTGCCCACCTGCCCTCCAGGTCCGCAGGGGCCACCCCACAGTGCACAGCGAGACCAAGTACGTAGAACTGATTGTGATCAACGACCACCAGCTGGTAAGCTCCCGGGCTGAGGGGGTCCCTGGAGGAGAGGCCCAAGGGAGCCTTGCCTTCTTTCCAACTTCTCTCTGTAGTTCGAACAGATGCGGCAGTCAGTGGTCCTCACCAGCAACTTTGCAAAGTCTGTTGTGAACCTGGCGGATGTGGTGAGCACCACCCTCCTGGCATCCCCACCATGCACCCAGGCGCCCTGGGGTCACTGACCCCCATTTCTCAGAAATATATATAGCTTCCATCCCCCTCCCCTCATCTTCTCTCTGGGCCCAGATATACAAGGAGCAGCTCAACACAAGAATTGTGCTGGTTGCCATGGAAACATGGGCAGATGGGGACAAGATCCAGGTGCAGGATGACCTGCTGGAGACCCTGGCCCGGCTGATGGTCTACAGGCGGGAGGGTCTACCTGAGCCCAGTGATGCCACCCACCTCTTCTCGTAAGTCACCTCACCACACCCTGCCAGTTTCTGCTGGCTGTGCCAGGAGTCAGTGCCTGCAGGTGGAGGCTCGCCTTGCACCTGCCACCTGTTCCCAGCCACATGCACCAGCTGGGTACCCTTTGCACCTTGGGCTGTGCAGGGTATGTGCTCTTTCCCTTGCCAGACTCTGCCATCCCTACCTCAGTGACCCAGTACTCTAGTGAGGGGCAAATGCAATCCAAAGCCCTCAACCTCTGCTTTGGTTTATGGATAAGTGGACCTAAGAGAGGGGCTGGCCTGAGGTCACCAGGCTGGAATCCACTGCTACTTCTATGAAGTCAACTGGATGATGCTCTCCCTCCTAGGGGTAGAACCTTCCAGAGCACCAGCAGTGGAGCAGCCTATGTAGGAGGCATCTGCTCCCTGTCCAGGGGTGGAGGTGTGAACGAGGTAAGCGTGGAGGGTCATGACTGGGAGGCCACGGGGGTGGCTTGCTAAGACACACTGGCTGCTCTAAGTATGTAAGAGACCTGCGCTCTGCTTCCCACCCCTAGTATGGCAACATGGGTGCTATGGCAGTAACCCTGGCCCAGACGCTAGGACAGAACTTGGGCATGATGTGGAATAAACACCGGAGCTCAGCAGGTACCAACCCTGAAGCCTACAGCCATCTCAGACCCACCCTGCACCTCAAGAAGTAAAGAAGGGTCACTGCGTACCCCTTCATTCTATCTGATGTGTTCCTAAATTGCCTCACAGGGGACTGCAAATGTCCAGACATCTGGCTGGGCTGCATCATGGAAGACACTGGGTGAGTTCTTGGGAACAGACTTGGGTAAGGGTGTGGAGTAGCAATTGCAGTCTGGCTTCAAGAGGCCCAGCTCCAGGGACCACTCAGGACTCCAAAATGACAGGTTATCTTGCAAACAGGGAGGCTAGGACACTCTAATTGGCTAGGCTGCAGCGCGCCCTCTGGCCACTGAGAGGCGCTCGAACCTCGTTCCAACACTGGGCTCTTTGTCCCGAGGTTCAGTGAAGCCAACGCGAGTGACGTCCTCCACCCATTCCTAGATGCGTATGAGGGTCTGACTGTCCTGCAATCACTGGGCAGCCCCTCAGCCTCCTTGTAGTGGTAACCAAGTCCCCCTCCAGCAGCACAATCCCTTCATTCCTGCCCAGGTTCTACTTGCCCCGAAAGTTCTCCCGCTGCAGCATCGACGAATACAACCAGTTTCTGCAGGAGGGAGGCGGGAGCTGCCTGTTCAACAAGCCCCTCAAGGTACCACTGCGGAGAACCAGGGAGCAGGGGTGGGCAGGATCCCAGACAGGCTCCCAACATCCTCTCCCCCTCCAGCTCCTGGACCCTCCCGAGTGCGGGAACGGCTTCGTGGAGGCGGGGGAGGAGTGTGACTGCGGTTCCGTGCAGGTGAGCGGTGCGGGTGGGCCCGGGCTCTAGGAAGGGAGAGTACCGACGGGATGGGGATCGAGGATAAGGGCTCGCCCGCTTTTCCGCTCTCAGGAGTGCAGCCGGGCGGGTGGTAGCTGCTGTAAGAAATGCACCCTAACCCACGACGCCATGTGCAGCGATGGGCTCTGCTGTCGCCGCTGCAAGGTGAGAAGGATCAAGAGAGCGTGGGAGGAGGGAGGGAGGACAAGGCCAGGAGCAAAGAAACGATTGGATGCCCTGGGCAAGCTGTGAGAGGGAGGAGCCAATATGTGTGTGGGCGGGGCCTGTCCCTAAGGAAGCGTTAATGGGGGGGGGGGATTAGAGCTGGAGTCCAGGGACCGGGTGTGATCGGGGGAGTTACCCTTAGATGTTGAGAGCAGAGAGTGACGGGAAATAAGAAACTGGTCTTGGGACCCAGGTACCAGGAGGACAGTACCATACCCTGGGAGGGCAGCGGCGAGATATTTATCCTCTCCAGAAACACATGCATGCTTTTCCTAGTACGAGCCACGAGGTGTCTCCTGCCGAGAAGCAGTGAATGAGTGTGACATCGCAGAGACCTGCACCGGGGACTCGAGCCAGGTCTGCCAAAGCAGCTGTCCTGGGGAGGCTCAAGCAAATCAGCCCTTCCCCATAGGCTTCAGGGCTGACTGCTCTCTGTTTAGCAGCTCCCCACACCACAGCTAAAAGGTCCTTCAAGCCAAAGCTCTGTTCCTTCACTCATTAAACAAGCAATTGTAGTCAGGCCGGTACTGCCTAGCACCAGTATCTAGTGTATGCTAGGGATCTGGGGGGTAGTAACATTGGTTAATTAGATCTCAGGCCTCTCGGATAATGGGTGCAAGAATCTGAGGAAGCCCCACAAAGCCTAGGGATTTATGGGTCAGATCCTCAGAGCCATGTAACACGAGGCCCCTTTAGGTGGAATTTTCTTCCTACACTCCTTCCCCCCCGGTACTCAGCTTAGGCCTGGGCTACCCTGCTCAGCCAGTCCGTCTCTCCACAGTGTCCCCCTAACCTTCATAAGCTGGATGGTTACTACTGTGATCATGAGCAGGTATGAGGGATGCCGGGTCCTCCCCTCCGGAGTCTCCACTCTGATCCTGGTGTCCTCACGATTTGTCTCCTATGGGTCATAGGGCCGTTGCTATGGAGGCCGCTGTAAGACCCGGGACCGGCAGTGCCAAGCCCTTTGGGGCCGTGGTGAGTCCAACAGAGACTCCGTGGTAACAGAGACTCGGGAAAAACTTAGAATTGTGAGCTAGGCTGGGACTCTTCTGGTTGGACACATCCTGCCCTGATGTGTGGCTTGTGAGGACCTCGAGCATGAAGCCCAGGGGCCAGGCACAGTATTGGAGGTGAAGCTCTGGAGGAGACCCAGGAGCCCGTGGTACCCCACCTCTCTCTCTAGGGGCTGCAGACCGTTTTTGCTATGAAAAGCTGAACGTTGAGGGGACAGAGCGCGGGAACTGTGGGCGCAAGGGATCTGGCTGGGTCCAGTGCAGTAAGCAGTGAGTACCATCTCTCTGTTGGGCATCCTGCTCTGGGCTCGGAATCAGATGGAGGAGAGCCTCGGAGGCCCAGAGGGAGGGAACACAGGTTGAGTACTGAGGTCTGAGGCAAAAATGTGGGCTAATTGTCTCCATATGCCCCAACAGGGATGTGCTCTGTGGCTTCCTTCTATGTGTCAACATCTCTGGAGCTCCTCGGCTAGGGGACCTGGGGGGAGACATCAGCAGTGTCACCTTCTACCATCAGGGCAAGGAGCTGGACTGCAGGTCTTGTCTGGGACCATGGCTGGGAAGATGACGTATGACTGGGGCCTAGAGGACTGGGATTGAGGCTGGCTATACCATCCCATCTCTGCAGGGGCGGCCACGTGCAGCTAGCTGATGGCTCAGACCTGAGCTACGTAGAGGATGGCACGGCCTGTGGACCCAACATGCTGTGCCTAGATCACCGCTGCCTGCCAGCCTCTGCCTTCAACTTCAGCACCTGCCCAGGCAGTGGGGAACGGCGGATCTGCTCCCACCACGGGGTGGGTGTCTGAAGGCCAGGGGTAGCCCGCTGGAGGAGGCTCACACAGGGACATGGCCCTGCTGACCTGTGCTGGCCCCACCTCACCCATAGGTTTGCAGCAATGAGGGCAAGTGCATTTGCCAGCCAGACTGGACAGGCAAGGACTGCAGCATCCACAACCCGCTGCCTACATCCCCTCCCACCGGTGAGACCGAGAGATACAAAGGTGAGGCTGAAGCTGCCAGCGTGGTCTGTATTGCCCATTTTCCATGCCTGTCCCTGCCAACCAAGCCCTGCCCTCCTCCCCAGGTCCCAGCGGTACCAACATCATCATTGGCTCCATCGCCGGGGCTGTCCTGGTCGCAGCCATCGTCCTGGGCGGCACGGGCTGGGGATTTAAGTAAGAGACACATGCTCCCTAGGTCCTCTCAGGTGCTTGGGGGTTCAGCACCCCAGACTGTTGGAGCCTAGTGGCCTCCCTGACAGGTTAGCTCACCCAGAACCCACATACCACTCGTTCAGGCCAGCCCACAGGTTCTTGTTTGAACATTTAAAACAATTACCTGCTCATATTTAGACAGCAGATTTTACAGTAACTACCTTGATTTTCAGCCTCTTAAACTGAAGGCTGGGCTCAGTGCATCCAGCACTGCCAGGGGAGAGGTGGGTAGGGCCTGTCTGAGGTGTCCCTCAGTCCCTATCCACATTCAGCCCATGAACTCCAGGACGGTGCAGTTAGTGTCTGGTCTAGATCTCCTACTGGGCACCTGAAGAGTCCTTGGTGGCAGGGCTGGGATTTGAACCCTCCACCAATCTGAAGTAGGGTCTCCATGGTCCATTGCGGGGCAGAAGGTCTTCCTGGATAGAAGGCCATTCCTTCAGAGAAACGGGAGGCTCACACAACCCTTTTCTTCTGTCTCTCTTCCTCTGCCTTTCCTCTCCTTGGCTAACTAAAGAAACATCCGTCGTGGAAGGTACGACCCGACCCAGCAGGGGGCAGTGTGATACCGGCCACGTCATCCCTCCCGCCCGCTGTCCGCGTCTCCATTTCATTCGTCCCCTTGCATTCTGTTGACCTGGAGCTGGGACCATCCCAGCCCTGCAGGCAGCCTGGGAAGCGAGCCCTCAGCCTGCGCTCTGGCCCTTCCTCCTGCCCACCCGCCTGTTGGCCCTGGTCCACCTTCAGCTGTCCTTTCCACAGCCAGGTCCCATGGCCGGGTGGGCGCTGGAACTGTGCCCCGCAACCCCTACCCCTAGGAGGGGGCCTCCCTCTGCGTCCTGTCCCATCTGTTTTGTCTACCATGCCACCGCTGTGACCTCCGCCAGACCCCCTCCTGGCCAGCCTGTGACTTGATGCCTCCAGGACCTCTGGGGAGGAGGGGGGCAGCTGGAGGGCTCTACCCCAGGGCCCAGCCTCATGCCCTCTCCTGATGCCCTCTCTCATTCCAGGTCCGGAGGGGCCTAAGTGCCACCCTGCTCCCTCCGAGCCTGGCACCCACCATCTCGGCCCTGAACCACGAGGCTGCCTCCACCCTGCCACAGAGGGAGGCACCATGCAAATGTCTTCCAGGTCCAAACCCTTCAACTCCTGGCTGCACAGGGGTTGGGGGTTGGGACTGTGGCCTCGTCTTTCAGACCACCAGGGTGGAGGGGCTTGGAGGAAGGCACTTCCTGCCCAGTCCCCCACCCCACCTCATGAGGCTTTGGCCTTGCACACATCTCCCCGTGATTGTACTTCCATCATCGCAGACTGCCACAGCTCAGGTTGGGGCCTGGAGTGGCGCCTGGTGAGGGCAGGTAACCACCAGTGGACACAGCTTGGGTGGCCCCTCCTCAAAACCAGGCAGCTGGAACCAGGGTGGTAACTCTCTGAGACTTCATGGGAAGGAGCTGATCTACATGTTTTTCTCTTTCTTTTTTTTTAAAAAGAATCTTAACTGATGAATGTAATCTTGGGGTTGCTGGGGTCAGGGGGCAGTTGTAGGGATGTTTTGACATTTACAGGAGGGCCTGGAAGGCCTGAGGCCTTGAGGCCTCCCAGATCCTTCTCTGGGAGGCCCACACTGGAACCCTGTCACTGAACCCAGCAGGGGCTGAGAAGCCCCGTGTGCCCCGCCTCCACCCAGCTTAGAAGAAGTCAGAGTGCTCATTCAAACCAAAGCTGCCTGTCCCGTGCCCACTGCCTAGCTCATGGGTGCCGTGACCCTCTGTCCCAGACTGTCTTCGATTCCAAACCAACTGCCCTGTCCCTGCCAGGGTGCATGCATTTGGGGGGTATAGAAAATATAGTCCCCAAAATAAAATGGCGCCTGTCCCCTTTCAAGAAGGGTGATTCTGGGGCTGTCTCAGGGTTCAAGTACCCCCTGATGTGGCCTGGCTGTTCCAGAGCAGGCTACCTTCCCAGGGAGGACTCTAGGTAGGAAAATCCAGGAGAGACCAAGTGCCCCAAGGTTAGTGCCTATGACATGAAAGAAACATCAGGGAAGGCCAAGCCTCATGCTTAACCATAGGCTGCTAGGAAAGTCCTCAAGCCCATCAAAACCTTTATCCATCATCCGCATTCTGGGCTGAGTAGTAAGTTTACAGATGTTCCTCTGCCTGGTCCTCTATGCAGCCCAGCCTAAGAGCTGGGCCAAGGCTGGCAGAATGCTCAGCCCTCCCACGCAGTCTGTTGTGGCTTGCCTTCAGGACCCTATGTGGGACAGATGAGTTCTGCCCCCTTGCCCTTAAAGCCAGCTGGTCAGGCAGGACAGAGCAGGCTCCCTTATGGAAGAAAGCCACAAATGAAAGGAACCCCCCTTTTTGGGGAGATCCCACTCAGGCTAAGTAAAGGCTCTGGACACCCAGAGCCAAAGCATTTCCCCATGTGTTCATCCTATTTCTGAGGCCTCTTTGAGGAAGGCTCATGGAGGGAAAACAAACCAACCAACAATGGTTTCATTTATCTAAACCACCCCAGCAGCACCCTGGAGTCTAGGACCCATTGGCAGCCCTTGGGATGGCCAGATGGCTATGGTGGAGTCCTCGGCACTGAGCCCCAGCTGGTACTATCTTAGTGATGACAGGACAAACTCAGGCCACCAGCCCCACTAGCTGAAGACAGGGAAAGACTGGATTTTGCATTGTTACTAGAATACCTTGAGACCTCTGTAAGGTGACACACCTGCACACAGGTGGCAGTGCACCTGGGCACAGACATGTGGATCTACACCTCTGCACCACTGTGAAGGCCTCTGCATACAAGGGCATGACCATATGTGTCCACGTGTCCTTGGTGGGAACATGAACACAAGACGTCCCATGACCAGTCCACCCTGGTCCCTGACTTTCTGCACCCTCTTGGCCCACCCCAGCAGTGCCCGGCCTGGCAGCACCTGGGAAGGAATGGGGGGAGGGGCTGCATTCACCTCGCCTGGACCTGGGTCCCTACACATCCTGTAAATATGTCATCTGGGCTGGGGTGGGGAGGCAGGGCCAGGGGCCCACATTAAAGATTAAAGATCACATTCTGGGCATCCATGGAGCTCACAACAACTGTCTCTCCTCTGTAAGTGACTATCCTGAGTCAATCCTCTCCACATAGACTCTAGAATGTGACAGTTCCATTGCTGAGGACACACAGCACCTCCTTGGACAGTGGCGGGAGGAGAAGGAAGGGGTGTGGTTTCCCGCAGTCAGTAAGGAAATGGGCAGTAGGGTGGAGGCTAGATCCTCACTGTCCCAACAATGACACTGTGCCCCAATGGTTTCCAACAAGCAAAATTAGAGATGACGTGGGGCCCAGGAGGGGGTCAGGACACAGGAACACTGGGACTTTATTCCCTAATTATTGAAGCCAGAGAAGTCTGTGACTTCTTACCTTTGTCCCACTGAGCCTGGTTGGGTGACACTGGCTGACAAGGGACCATCACTGGCCAAAAGGCCAAGAAAGAACCTGGAACCTTTGCTGTGTTCCTACCCTGGAGGCAGTTAGTTTGGAGAAAGGGTGTGGAGAACAGAGCCATGAGACAGAGAGACTGGAGGAAGGAGCTGGTGGGGGAATGCACCAGGCATGTGGATGCAGGAACTGGTCCAGGAGTGTAGCCACCTGAGTTCCTAAGCAGAGGTAGTGTGCAGGGCCACACCAAGTCTAGGCTCTGGTCAGTCGTCTGTGCTCTGGCATCTCAGATCCCAGGATGATATGGGATATCTAAGTAATGTACCTTGGAGGCCAATGGCAGCCTCTTCCCATTCAGCACACGGAAGAGAGGCATCCTCAAACCTGTCAGTCATTCACCACAGCCCAGGCTTGCCCCACTTCCTTGCTCTGGGCTGGATCACCCTATTTTTAACTTTCTCGACAGCTCCTGTCTCTCAGATCCCCCATCTCCCTGCTGAACCCCTTCTCAGTTCCCAGCTTCTGTCTGATGTGCCTCATCAATGGCCTCAAAGGGAGTGTGAGTAGCATAGCACTGGCAGACAGATGGTCAGGGCAGGCAGAGGGCACAAGCACTCCATTCTGGAAAACAAGCAGTCACCACCTGGTCTGCACAGTGAGTTGCAGGTCAGCCAGAGCTACATAGTGAGACCTTGTCTCAAAGAACAACAACAACAGAAAAAAAAAAAAAAAAAAAAAAAA
>PVIH01021161.1:0-30442 GCA_004025045.1 Sigmodon hispidus | reverse complement strand
TGAGCTCTTTATATACCTTAGAGATCAGTCCTCTATCACTTGTAGGGTTGGTGAAAATCTTTTCCCATTCTGTAGGCTGGTGTTTTGTCCTATTGACAGTGTCCTTGGCTTTGCAGAAGCTTCCCAGCTTCAGGAGATCCCACTTATTGATTGTTGGTCTTAGTGCCTGTGCCACTGGTGTTATATTTAGGAAGTGGTCACCTGTGCCAATTTGTAGAAGTGTATTTCCCACTTTCTTTTCTATCAAGTTCAAAGTGGTTGGGTTTATGTTGAGGTCTTTGATCCACTTGGATTTGAGTTTTGTGCAGGGTGACAGGCTCGGAGGATGAATATTTTTTAAATATGATTTTGTCGTGAAATATCTTGCTTACTCCATCTATGGTGATTGATAGTTTTGCTGGGTATTGTAGTCTAGGTTGGCAGCCATGTTCTTTTAGTATCTGTATAACTTCTGCCCAAGACCTTTTTATTGTTTCCATTGAATAGTCTGGTATTATTCTGATGAGTCTACCTTTATTGGTAAGTTGGCCCTTTTCTTTTGCAGCTCTTAAAATATTTTTGTTGTTGTTGTTGTTTTGTATGTTTTGTGGCTTGCCGATGTGACGAGCCGATGTTTTTTTGGGGGGGTCTAATCTATTTGGTGTTCTGTAAGTTTCTTGTATCTTTTAGGTATTTCCTTCTTTAGGTTAGGAAAGTTTTCTTCTATGATTTTATTGAACACATTATCTGTGCCTTTGAGCTGATATTATTCTTCTTCTACTCCTATTATTCTCAGGCTAGGTCTTTTCATGGTGTCCCAAATTTCCTGAATAGTGTGTGTTATGGCTTTTTTGATTTTAGTGTTTTCTTTGACTAATGTATTTGTTTCCGCTACTGTATCTTCTACTCCAGAGATTCTCCCTTCCATCTCTTGGATTCTGTTGAATATGCTTGTATCTGTAGTTCCAGTTCTTTTCTTCAGATTTCCTATTTCCACCTTTGCCTCATTTTATGCCTTCTTTATTGCATCTATTTCAATTTTTAGTTTCTGGGATGTTTATTTCATTTGTTGGCTTTCCTTTTCTTGGCTTTCTTTCTTTGTTTTTTTTTTTTTCAAGGATTTGTTCATCTCTTCCAATTTTTTGTTTATATTTTATTCTGTTTCTGTAAGGGAATTTTTTTATGTCCTCTTTTAAGGCTTCTATAATCTTCATAAAGGTGCTTTTGATGTTTCCTTCTCTTTCCTCTTCATTGCTCTGCTTGGTCTTGGTGTTGCAGACCACCAGTTTCTTCTGGTGTTGCCTTGTTGTTCTTTACATTGTTATATGTATTCTTGCATCTGCCCATTGCTTCCTTGGTTCACTCTTAGTCAGTTCCTAGTCAGTTGTAGTTAGAGGGTTTGTGTGTCTCCTGTCTGCTCTGGACAGGGGACCTGCATGATCTCTGACTTCACTCTGAACTTGGGTCCTCTGGTCTTGGAGGTGGGAGCCAGCTGTGGAAGGTCCCTCCTGCTATGTATCCCTCCCAGCTTTAGTCTAGGGCCTGACTGCTGTGTGAGTGTGAGGTCAGAACCATGGGTGTGTCTCTGGCCCAAAGAGGAATTTTCCACATGGCCCAGGAGCTGGAATCCACTCACCTCTGAGGTCGCTCTGGACACTCTATGAATTTCAATGAATTAATGAAGTCAAAAAGTTTTTTATGAATATTTAAAAACTAATAAATGAATTTAATTGGAGATGTATCCCAGTAGTTCTAGCTACTTTGAGGATGAGACTCAGTAAGTTCAAGACCAGCCTGAATAATATAGTGACAACCTATCTCCAAACAAACAAAACATTCTGAATTTAAAAGAGCTTTATAGATCCTTTACTCTTTAAATATTCATTTATTTAAGTTTTGAGACAAGGTTCCTCTGTGTTAACAGTGGACTGTCCTGAAACTCACTTTGTAGACCAGGCTGTCCTCAAACTCACAGAGATCTGCCTGCCTCTGCCTCCTGAGTGCTGGGATTAAAGGCGTGTACCACCACCACCTGGCAAGATTTATTTTTATTAATGTGTCTGGATATGTGTTTGTGTGTGGATGCCTGGAGGTCAGAGGAGGGCATAGGATGCCCTGGAGCTGGTGTGAAAGCAGTGTATGTGGGGGGCACTCAATATGGGTGCTGGGAAATGTACTCAGACCTCTAGAACAGCAAGTGCTCTTAACCACTGAGCCTTCTCTCCAGTCCTCATGGTACTTTATTTTTGGAACTATTTGTGCTGATCTTAGTAACTATTGACCTATAACCAGAATTAATGGAGAGAATGAAAAACTTCATGGCTGAGATCCTATACTTAAAATGGAACTAAATTATTATGCCCAGTATCAAGTTCTTTACTTTTCATATATGATAACTAGCATCAGAAAAAGCAGTGGATCACTGAAGAAAACCACTAAAACTATCTATATAATACTATATCATTTATAGTTATATATGCATACAATTTTTTCACAAGGCCTATTTCCTGCTTGAGAGGAAAATTTTAGAGTAGCAATGTTAATCTCTGGATATTTTGAAGTAGTTCCCTTTTTGCTGACATGTTTACAGTTTCTTTGAACAGAAAACAGGAAGTATTACAATCTGTTTCCTTAAATAATGACATGGCAAAACCTGACAGGAAAAACAAATAATTCTTAGTTATGAAACTGAGTTTCTTAAATCAGTAGCCAACACAATTTAGATTAATTTGGTACAGCAAAACATGGGAGCTTGCAGCACGGGTATCACATAATGTGTCACATTTTACCTTTCACTGATTCCACAGCTTGAAACACAAAGCAAGCTGGACATGGTCATGCCTGGCTTGTCATTCAACACTCAAGAGGCCAATGGAGCAGAAGTGCCTTCCAGTTGGAAAGTATCAGGCCAAGGTGAACTGCAAAGCAAGACTCCTGATCCTCAGTGTGTGTCACCAAGTTCAATTATTTTGTTTTGGGTATCTGTTGTTTTGTTTTGAGATAAGATATCTAGCCTAGGCTTTCCTAGAGCTTACTATGAAAACCAGTCTGACTTTTATGTATTTGCGCGTTTTGTCTTCATGTATGTCTGCACACCAGAAGATGATATTGCTGGGCGGTGGTAGCACACACCTTTAATCCCAGCACTCAGGAGGCAGAGGCTGGCAAATCTCTGTGAGACCAGGCCAGCCTGGTCTACAGGGCTAGTTCCAGGAAAGTCTGGACTGTGACAGAGAGAAAGCCTGTCTCAAAAACAAACAAACAAAAGTAAAAACAAAAACAAAGAAAGAAGAGAGTATTGGGTCCCATGGAACAACAGTTATAGATGTGAGCTGCCACGTTTGTACTGGAAATTGAACTCAGGACCTTTGGAAGAGTATTCAGGGCTCTTAACGACCAAGACATCTCTTTGGCCCTCAGGCTGTCTTTGAACACACAGTAATCCTCCTCCCTTGGTCTGCCTAGTACTAGGATTACAAGCATATGCTTTCAGGCTTAGCTCTTATTCTTTTAGTTATTTAATAATGAGCTAATATTATATATAAATATTTAAGATTTCTGTTGTGGATTATTATTTTAAGGTCTGTTAATTTTATGTTGCATTTGTTTAACTTTGTAAAGCTGTGTGTGTGCCTGTCTAAAATACCTGACGGTCTAATAAAGAGCTGACCGGCCAATAGCAAGGCAGAAGAAAGGAGAGGTTGGGCTGGAAGGAAGAGAGAATATATAGAAGGAGAAATCTGGGAAGAAGGGAGAAGTAGCCAGAAAAGAAGGAGGACTCCAGGGGCCAGCCACTCAGCTAAACAGTCAGACACAGAGTAAACATAAGATTTATCAAAGTAAGCGAATGGAAAAAGCCCAGAGGCAAAAGGTAGATGGTATAATTTAAGATAAGGAAAACTAGCAAGAAACAAGTCAAAATAAGGCCAGGCATTTATAAGTAATAATAAGCCTCCATGTGTTATTTATTTGGGAGCTGAGTGGTATACCTCCCAAAAAAACAAAAACAACAACAGATTTCTTTATTTACTATATATAAACTGTTCAACTTGCATATATGCATGCATAGAAAAAGGTGCTAGATCTCATTACAGATAGTTGTGAGCCATTCTTGATTGCTGAAAATTGAACTCAGGATCTCTGGAAGAGCAGCCAGTGCTCTTAACCACTGAGTTATCTCTCCAGTCTTCCCCAGTATTATATTTATAATGAAATCTATTGATTTTAAAAACATACAGGAACTATGAGATAAATCCCAAATATTTTTTAAGGAACACATTGTGATGAGTTGTTCTTTCCCAAAACGGCTGCACCTATAGATTTAGTCTCTCTGTGCTTTTCTTTTCCCTTTAAAAAGAAATGTTTTATTAGGAATCATCAATTAAAAGCATTTTTTTTTAAAGTTTTGCACAGGACCTGGATTCACAGTATCCAGCACCCTTGCAGCATTTTGCAGTGGTCTATAACTTCAGTTCTAGGGTTTCCAATGCCCTCTGCAAGCTTCTCTAAGCACTGCATGCACATTGTGCACATACATGCAGAGAAGCAAACACTCATGCACATTAAAAATAAGTCTAAAAAGTAAAAAAGAGGGCTTGGCAGTAGAGTGTTTGCCTAGCATGCCTAGGTTTAATACTTAGTACTATAAAAAGAAAAAAATCTGTCATATTAAAATGTTAGATGATTGAAACCCCCTGTTATCCTAATCTGTATTTCTCATCTTCCAGTGACACAGGGCTTCTTGGTTATCTTGTAAGAGCTGCAGTAACCGTAAGACCTTTGTTTCAGTGATTGGCAGTCAGGAGATGGAACTTCCTTCCCAGGAAGGTGGAGCAAAATGGGCTCAACTTGGGTAAAACTGGCATGAAAGTCTGTTTGGACTCTTTCCCTGGGATAGCTGGAAGCACTGCTTGGAAGTTACTGTAGGAGGGTGGCCTGATTAGTGAGCTCTGTGCAGTGGAGCACAAACAAGTCATTTGTCCATCCTTATGCTGATGTCTTTGTACATAGGAACAGTTGTTTTAAGGAAGGAAGCATGGATGATTTGACAATTTACCATACTATTCTCCCTAAGATGCTTAGGACCTTTGCAGAGTCCCATGTGTGTTACTAACCCTGAACTTTAGGTTTCTTTGCTTTTATTACTGAGGGTTTCTTATAGGTTTTAAGTGTTTGTTGTTTAGGCAGTGTCTTGTGTAGCCCAGGCTGGCCTTGAACTCTCTACGTAGCTGAGAATTATCTAGATTTCCTCCTCCTGGTTCTACCCTTGGAGTTCTAGAATCACAGATCTGAGCAGCTACACGTATGGGCTGCTGGAGAGCAAACCCAGGGCTTTGTTGTATGCTTAGCAAGACTCTACCAACTGAACGATGTCTCCAAGGCCTGTTTTGTTTTTAAGGTCTCACATAGCCTAGCACTGGGTTTGAGTTCTCTCAGAGTGTCCTGCATACCACCTTAGGAGTTGAAGTGCTTTGATATAACAGCAAGAAGTCCAGAGTTCAGACCCCCAGAACCTACATAAATGTGACTACCCAGTCGCTATGGTAGTTCACCTATAAACCCTGCCTTTGAAGGATCCTAGAGCGAGCTGGATATCAAGATTGGTGTTGTAGAAAAGCTCTGGATTCGATTGGGAGATCTTGCCTCAAAAGAATAATGTGGAAGAACAATCTAGGAAGATCTCCACTATCAACCTTGTGTGTCTATAGGTACAAGTACCCACATGCTCCCATGCTCGTGCAAGCATGCATACACACCCCACAAACCCCCACACAGAGGGTCAGGAGAGTTCCTTAAGGCTTTTTGCAAAAAAATGCAACACAAAAACCAATCTGTGTCAGGCCAAGTAGATTTGCTGCTCCTGTAAATCGACTTCCTCCTCAGAGTCCTTCTTACTGTGTGGCAGTACAGCTGATAGAAGCCTTCCTCCAGCTTACACCCTGAGTAGTGATTTTTTAAAAGTCCCTCTAAAGATCCCTGTTTGCTTTCTTTTTTCTTTTTTGAAACAGAATCTCACCATGTAACTCTAACTGGCTGAGAACTCTCTGTGTATACCAGACTGGTCTCAAACACAAAGCTCTGCCTGCCTCTGCCTCCTAAATCCCAGGATTAAAGGGGGGTGCTACCCTAACCAGTGCCATCAGTCCCCCCCCTTACCCCCACCCCTGTTTTAAGAGTTTTTATCATGGATTATTTCAGATAGGCTTTTGCTATGTAGCCCAGAGTGACTACACTCACAGTCCTAGCAATCACCAGTTTGACAATCTAACTAGTTACAGTTGCAACAATGTACTTTGGGGCAAGGTCACCGAGGTTAGGATTTCAACTGTCCAGCCAGAGGGGTGCAATTAAGCCTGTAGGCAAAAGCAAGGATCTAGTCAGTTTTCCCTAAACAACCGTCTGGGGAGGGCTTGACTGAAGGAGAACATCCTGAAGGTGTCTTGGTGTCCATGACAATACTTTTATTGTGTAAAAAGCACAATACCAATTGTACCCATTTTATAGCCAGAGTAAAATTAGGCCAAGCCCTCCACTTCTTATTATCTGTCTGAAGAAATCAGGCATACCTGTTTAGTATACATTTCAATTTGAAGTGATTATATAAATATTTTTTCTTTTCTTTTTTTTTAGTACAGAGCACCAGAGTCTCATATACACCAGGGCAAACATTTTATCGAAGAACTACAAAGCTGGCTCTACTAATAGCTTTTAAGCACTTGCAAGAAACCAAGTAGGATACTTTAATAATGTCTGACACATTCTAAATCACTTAATTGTGGCAATAACAAAGTTGCTACCTCTATGCATTCTTACAGGGGGAAACTGAGTCAGGGAGTGGTAATGAGTAATTTTCCCAAAGCTGATCAGTAGAAGCCACAACAAGAAAATGTTGGCAAAATTTATCCAGACCCAGTGGCATACACCAATAATCCTGGAACTCATAGCCAGGCCCAGTGGCATACACCAATAATCCTGGAACTCATAGTCAGGCCCAGTGGCATATACCAATATCCTGGAACTTGGGAGGCTCAGGCAGGAGGATTCAGAATTTCAAGTTAACCTGGACTGAATATCAAGACTCCATAAGACAAACAAAATGTTGACTAATTCTATAGTCCTTGTAAATCTCATGTATTGGGTATTTTGGTGCTGGAAACTGCACTGGCACCTTGTGTGTAAAAGCTCTACCACTGAGCTCTAACAATAGCTTCTGGTTTTTGTGTTGGGTTTTTTGATTTTGGTTTTGAGGCAGGGTCTCTGTGTAGCCCTGGCTCTGACCTGGAACTGTAGACCAGGCTGGCCTAGAACTCAGAGAGATCCGCTTGCCTCTCTGCCTCCTGAATGCTGGGATGAAAGGTGTGAGTGACCACCTCCTGGCTTCCTGTTTTTCTTTTTTTTTTAATTGAAAGAAAAATTTTCATACCAGCTAATCATAACCCCACTACCTCCACACCAGTCCTTCCCAGACCCTCCCCACAGACCCAACACTATGCCCTTTCTTTGTCTCTTTAGAAAACAAACAAGCAAACAAACAAATGACTAACAAACACGCAAATTCAAAACAAAACAAAATACGTGAGACAGGGTTTCTCATGGCCTGGAGCTCACCAAGTAGAATCCCCCTGCATCCACCTCCCCAGCTGTATGCACAACCCTGCCTGGCTTTAAAAGAGAAAAGGAAAGAACAAAGCATGAGTTCTGCAACACAGAGTCTTACCTCTGTGTGGCAAGCATTTTACTGGCTGAGCTTTTCCTGAAGTTTTTTTTGAGACAAGGTCTCATTATGCATAGCCCAGGCTAGACTCTAACTTCCAGTGATCCTCCTAGGAGGTCTCCACCTCCCAAGTACTGAGATTATAGGTATGTTGGTATACACAGCTTCTGTTTTGGCTCATAATTGCTAAGCCATCTCTCCCATTCTTGGTCATAGTTTTATAGCATCTAAATTATGTTATGAGAAGCAATAGCAATTAGAATTCTTCATTAAGAGCAATAAAAAAATATGACATCAGCATGGGCTAATCACCAAAGTTGGGGGAAATAGGTAGGCAATGAATAACATTGCGTTTTGAAAATCAAATAAATGAAACAACAGAAAATGAAACAAAGAGCATCACAGATACACTTGACCATCAGTGGGTGTCAATCAAGAGAATGTGTGGGTGGATGAGAAGTTTAAACACCCATCAACTACTTACAGAGCCCAACAGTCACAAGAGATGAACTTGACTCTAATTCCATCAGCAAAACCATCTGTTGTGATGTGTCCCATCTCACCAGCCTGGCACTCAGAATGACAGAGGCGAACCTAGGACTATGGTACAGGAAGCCTGGAGCTGGCTGTATGGTACAGGAAGCCTGGAGCTGGCTGTATGGTACAGGAGGCCTGGAGCTGGCTGTATGGTACAGGAGGCCTGGAGCTGGCTGTATGGTACAGGAGGCCTGGAGCTGGCTGTATGGTACAGGAGGCCTGGAGCTGGCTGTATGGTACAGGAGGCCTGGAGCTGGCTGTATGGTACAGGAGGCCTGGAGCTGGCTGTTTGCACAGCAGACTGTTCTCTACTTAGAGGTCACTGTAGGTCACCTAACTTACCAGTCCTGGGTGAAACCTCTCTACAGAACAGCTCCCTTCACATTCAGATTTCATGATCTCCGAATAATTTTTCATTTAGTTGGTTTGCTATGTGGAAAAAAAAAAGCGCCCTGGATTGAGTGGGCATATAGTGAAGATGAGAAAGAGTCATAATTGCAAACCTATAAACTAGAATCTCCCCTTCACACACACAGTACTGGAGATGGAACCTAAGCCTTGTGTGACTAGGTAAGCACTCTACCACTGAGCTACACTCCTGACAGCTGTTTGCTTTGATTTAGGATTTGATCTCACCATATAAAGCACTTAGAGTCACAACCCTACCATCTCTGCCTCCAGGGTACTGCGATTGCAGACACACAGAACAATGCCTGGCCAGAATTTTTGTGCATCAACTTCTAGGACTGTGTTAACTATAAGCCAGTGTCCTTGATGTATGGGAGCTCTGGCAATGCATCTGGATTTCATGCCTGGGGAGGTGGCTTTCTACAGGGTCCAGCCAGCCTAGTCAGTGAGAGGTGTAGATTAAAACAAAGCTAAATTCTTCAGGTTCCAGTGGATATGTTCAATCCAATGGCTATGCAGATGGCCCTGGCTAACCTAAATCACTCCCAGAACAAGATCACAAGGCATGAGCTTGAGAAAGGAATAGGAGGGGTGAGGGGTGTTGGTAGGGGTGGGAAGAAAACAGGAAAGGTTATGAGGAGGGAGTGACTAGAATATATTATATACAGTTATAAAGTTGTTAAAATCCTAACTTAATTTTTTTGAACTTAAGAATAGCCAGGCGTGGTGGCATACACATTTTAACCCAGTGCTCTAGAGGCAGAGGCAAGTGGGATCTCTTTGAGTTCTAGGATAGCCTGGTCTACCTAGTGAATTCCAAGACAGCCAAGACCATATAGAGAGGCCCTGGCTCAAAACAGAACAAAACAATATGAATAATTGGATCTAGGCTTAATACTGCAGCCCCAGCACTTGGGAGGCAACGGTAGGAAAATTTCTGTGAGTCTGAAGCCATTCACTAATGACTACACTCTTCCTCTTCCTCCTCCTCCTCCAGCAACCATGGACAACCATGGTTCTCAGGGACACATGGAGCCTTGTGATCACCCACTCTTCCTGGAGTGGGTGATCATGGAGTTCATGGCCCAGTCAGAGAGGTTCAAGAGGGCAATGGCCACCTAATGACCAGAAAACAGCATTCCAGGACACTTTACCCTTTCTTTTTCTCTTACAGTAACTTTTTTTCTTATTTTCTTTTTAGTCTCTTGAGACAGAGTTTCTGGCCATCTTAGAACTCAGTTTGTAGACAAGGCTGGCCTTGAACTCAGAGATCTCTCCTGAGTGCTGGAACTAAAGGCATATACCACCACATCTGGCTTTAAAAAAAAAAGTTTTACTAACTCATCTTTTCTTCCTAGAGAACAAATGAGAGGCTGAACCTTGGGAGCTATGGTGATTGTCTAGATTTGCCAAAAACTTATATGATTTTTATCACAAATCTTGTCATTGAAACAATTCAGATTAGGCCATTTCTAAGATACTTTCTGATTCTGCCAATCTATGTTTTGTATATGAAATTATACATTAAATGGACCAACCTTCAAAATCAATGGCCAAGCTGGGGGCAGTGATGCACACCTGTAGACGCTCACCAGCTAAAGCAGGAGAATGACTGGAGCCTAGGAATTCAGGAACAGCTTGAGCAACATAGTGTGGCCTTGTGTCTATAAAAAATGAAGAGGAGAAAAAGAAAAAGAAGGATGAAGAGGAGGAATTGAAAAGTAAACAAAAATAAGCATTAGCTCAATGATAAAATGCCTGCCTGGGATGCACAGGTCCAGGCTTTGGTCAATAGCACCACAAAATAAAATAAGTAAATGTGTAGATAATAAAGTGATGGAATATAACTTCACATTTATTAGAATGGTCAGCCAAATAGTTTCAGAAAGTGCTGGGTCTATTGTGTTTGTGTTAGGCATCAGATATAGAATATGATCTAATTCATTTTGGCTGCTCCTGGCCCGTGGTCCTCTGATCGCCTGGGATGATGGAAAGCACATGAAGCTAGAACTAAATACTGTTTAAGATCTGCTTTCCAGAATTGACAAGGTTTGAAGTGTGCCCAAAAAGATACCAAAAGGAAGGAGTGAGTCTCATTAAAAGCCACCAGAGGCCCTTGGTTCTTTAGGACCCTTCCCACAGTGATCATTGAATGGCTTAATGAGGTTCAGTCTGCATTGCACCAGGTGTCTAAATGAACTGAACTTACCCAGGAGTCTTCAAATTTCTGTCCCTCCCCTTATTTGCCCTTAATGCTTTAGCAGCCTGTTTCCGTTCCTTACTGGGTCTGCGTTGCACTCTTTGAAACCCTGGGGGTTTCGGACCGAACGGCTCTTCTTTCTCAGATCCTCAACACTGTAACTAGAAGAGATAACCGCTCTTTCCCGTGCTTCTACATCTTCTCTCTGCCCTCCTTTTCTGAAGGTTGTTTCCCACTGTCTGTTCCGCTGGGGTGGTATCTACTCAGCCTCTTTACTAAATATTTACTTAGTGAAGCTGGGAGCTAGGGGTGTAGCTAATTGGTAGCATGAAACCCCAACCAAACTGTCCCCAAACAATACAATTCTGAGAGAAAAAGAGACAGAGATACAGAGAGAGAGACAGAGACATAGAGAGACAGAGAGAGAGACACACAGCAACTCTCCAACTCAGTAGGGTTAGAATAAGCTCAGGAGGTAGAAGAGGCTGAGATACCATACAATCCACTTGGTGAAGCATGGTGTGTTTTAAAATGCATGGCTGATTGCCTAGGTGGACTATTAGACAGTTCTCATTTCCATCATTTTCTCATTGCGTTTTTTTCCTTATCTAGGTTTCCTTAGAGATAGAGTTTTCAGGAAGTACACGATTTGCAACTAAATGAAGCAGACTTGCACTACCATTGCCACAAAGAAACATAAGGAGCAGGTCTCTTTTGAGAGATAATGTGACTGGGATGTGAAGCAAGCATGAGTCTGAGGATCTACAGACGGAAAGTGAAAGGAAGTGCTGGGGGCTGACCTCAGGGCTCAGGGGAGAAAGCCTCACCTTGAGTTTGATCCCAGAATCCCACATGGCAGAAGAGAAGAACAGACATATTGAACCACATATTGGCACATGCCCTGCCCCCAACACACGCACATTGTCCTAGTTAGGATAACTATTGCTTCAATAAAACATCATGACCAAAAGCAACTTGGGGAAAAGGGAGCTTAATTGGTTTACACCTCCACATCACTGTTCATCACTGAAGGAAGTCAGGACAGGAACTCCAACAGGGCAAGAACCTGGAGGCAAGAGCTAATGCAGCGGCCATGGATGGGTGCTGCTTACTGGCTTGCTCTCTCTTGGATTGCTCAACCTGCTACTTTATAGAATGTAGGAAGATCAGCTCAGAGATGGCACCACCCACATGGCTGGGCCCTTCCCATTAATCACTAATTAACAAATACTCCATAGGCTTGCCTACAGCCCAATCTTATGGAGATATTTTATCCATTGGGGTTCCCTCCTCTCAGGTGACTAGCTTGTGTCAAGTAGGTATGAAACAACGCACACATGCACACAAAATAAAATTTTAAAAATGTAAAAGTAATGATGATAGATGCACTGATAGGCTTGGTGTATGATTCACAGCAGATTGCTTCTCTGGCAACCTGGGTTTCATCTCAAGCACTTATAAAAACAAAACAAAACTAATGCAGCAATATTTGCCGAACCTACAATTTAGTTATTAATTTTAATAACTTTTATTATTTTAATAACTTTTAGTTATTAAAAATTATAGGTATTACCTTGGTGACATCTAACTCTGGGGCTCAAGAAATTCCTTGGTCTCAGTATACTAAACAGTTGGGCCTACATGCATATACTACCATATTCAGAAAAATATTCAGATTTTCAAAACTGGGAAATGATGATATGAGGAAAAGGGAGAGATAGAACAAAAAACATTATAAGAATAAATTGGTTTGGGCATCATATTGGTAACAGATTATTATGCATGTTTGGGAAAGGAAATGAAAGTTAGTTTCCTTTGCAGATCTATTCATGCTAACATTTTTTAAATATATAAAGCCTATATTTTGATGACAAAAAATTGCACTGCTTTTTTTTTTTTTTAAAGAAAACTGAATTAGGGGTCAATAAGATGGCTTGGCAGGCAAAAGTGCTTGCTACCAAACCTGACAACCTGAAATTGATCCCTGAACCTACATGACTGGAAGAAGAAAACTGACTCCCCCAAGTTTTTCTCTGACTTACAGGAGCACACACACAAATAAGCAAGCAAGCAAACAAATAAATAAATAAATGTAAAACAATGCTTTTAGATTAAGGGCTGGCAATTTGGATAGCTTGGCATAGTGCTTACCTAACATACATGAAGTCCTCCTTGGCTTCCTTGGATTTGATCTCAAGCACCACATAGGTGCTGGTGGTACACCTCTGTAATCTTAGAATAGGCTGATTAGAAATTCACAGTCATCTTGAGCTATATAATGTGTTCTAGACCACCCAAGGTTATATAACACTCAGTGTCAAAACCAAAACCAAGCATACTTAATTGAACTGGGTGTGGTGGCATGACTGTGGTTTTCTGACTCAAGAGGTTGAGGCAGGAGGATAACCCTGGACTAAGTAAGTCCAAGCTAGACAGTACCCTGTTCTAAAACAAATGAAACTACAACAATAAAACCAACCAACCAAACGTAAACAGAAAACTCAAAACAAAACTGTGGATTTTATTTAATATTGAAAAGTAACAGAATACATAACACCAAAATATACCACTTTAGTGTGTCAGAGTTATTTACGGTAAAGGCACATAAGGAACAGGAAATACAAAAGGGATGCTCCAGGCAAAAATATGAGCAATGGTAGAACAGCTAGCCACCATATATAAGGCCTTGGGGTCAAGTCTTGGAAGCACACACACGCACACACACACACACACACACACACACTTCTCTACTTTATTGTACCAGGGAGAAGAAACATATACATCTTAAAGCCATATAAACTTTGATTTATAGGTATGGGCGACTGAGTGAGTTTATATGCACTTCATGCATGCAAGTGCCTGTGTATAGGTGGAGATTTTTGTCAGGACTGCTAGCCAGTACCCAAACCCACTCAGAGACTTATTATTAATTATAAATGCTCAGCTGATAGCTCAGGCTTATTACTAACTAGCTCTTGCAACTTAAATCAACCCATTTCTATTCATCTATGTGCTGCCTGGGGCTAATGGCTTTTCCCTCTCCTGCATGTCCTGATTCCCCTCTGTCTTGATGATGACCCCTCTGACACTGCTCTTCTTTTTCCCAGCATCCTCTCTGTCCCAAAAATCTGCCTAGTTTTTGGCCAAGAAGCTTTTTATTAACAATGAGAGCAAAATGTTTTTACAATGTACAGAAGAATTACTCTACAGCATTTCCCATTTTTGTCTAAATAAAAAAGAAGATTTTAACTTTAACATAATAAAATTATATACAACAAGACAGTTACCAAGTAAGAATTATAGCTACAATATTCAGTCCATTTGTATTTGGCAAAATTAGAGAAAATACTCTATTATTTATTTTATCTTTGTGACTCTAAGGTTTTATACCTAATTTACCTTTTATCATAATAAAGAAAAGGTTTAAGTTTAGTTATTTAGTCTTTAATTCCATCAAAGACCACAGAAAAATAAAATGTTATCTAATGACAGAGACATCTGAATGCCTCCCAAAGTTCTTCTGTAACACTAGGGTATCCAACTTTGGCCTATAGGCCTAATATATCTGTCAGTCATAGAATTTTGAAAGACCGTCTTACATTGTCTTGGCAAAGTTTGGCAGTCACTTTCCTTTGTATCCTGCTACTCCAGTTTGGACAGTGTACTGTCAGCAATTGAAGCAAAGGCAGGTTTTTGCCCAAATTGCTGGATTTTGCCATAAAGAAAGCAAACTCCCATATGGAGGGTCTTTGAAGTGCATCATCTTCTTTAAAGAAAATTGGTGCTTTTAGGAGCAAAAGTGTCTTGCTATCAAGAAAAGTCTTAAATTATTAAAATATTTTAAATTCCATATACTCTGTCGGTCTTTGAAGTGTTTGAAGACCATCTATATATGTAAACATATCTGTTCAATATTGAAAACATACCTAATATGACTACAAGTATGATTATTATAGATGTCTAACTACTAATTTGTATTTCTTAATTATATATTTTTAAATGAGCTACATAAGCACAATAACCCAAACAAAAGTAGAAACATTCATCCAGTGTAACAACAAAACTTTAAATTTCTAACAATAAACCAAAATTCATACCAATGCAAAATATTTTGAGATTAGTAGTTGTTTTTTTGGATTAAAGGAGATTTAATAATCTACCCTTTTTTTTTCTATCATTCCTATATCATATACTCACTGTTTCCTTTAGAATGAGCTCTTTGAACTTAACTTTTTTCTTTAGCATTTTTTTTTAACTAAGACCAATAAGTAATCCACCTTGAACGCTAATAAGCATACACAACCCATCTTTTGAAAATGTGGTCATCATTCTCTAGACTACTTCTTGTTGTTTGGTGGCACTGGCATCTTCAGGGAACCCTGAAAAAATTCAGTATAATGGTTAACTCATGGCTGGAGTAGTTTGTGAGGCTGGATCATCTCAGCCAGTAGCCTTGAAGCACTTCTAGATGCACAACTGAGAAAACTGCAACAGAGACATTTTGAGATGCTAGATCACCTGGGTCATTTGTTTTCATGGTTGTCTGGTCCCCTTACTCTAAAAATACATAAGCCTTTAAAGGTAATATATTTATCTGTATTAGTACAAGTATAGACTGTGTATTGTACACAAGTTAGCCAAAGATGATTTTTTCTGTTTTATGTTTAAGCAGGTAAAATATATATTACTTGCTTGTTTTGTAGTTTTGTTTAAGGCTTATTTCTTTATGTCTGTAGTTCAGATTTTTCAGGTGGTCTTCTTTGATTAAACCCAATTATCTTTAAACTGGAATGTATCCAGAGCCTCTCATTTTCATAGAAATAAAATCATAACTTCCCTCCCAAAGCAACATAATTTTTGATTTCCATTTTGAAGTTAGGATTTTTTTTAAATATATAGGTTAGTTTAATCTAGCCGTTTCCATAATTCAGTGCTTTTTTTTAAAAAAGCACTCATTCATTAGCCATCAAAAACTTTAAAGATAACACAATAACATACAGGATCCAAACTGTGTATTTCCCATCTTTACATGGCTTCTTTTTTTTTTATGTTACTTTTCTCTTTAAAGATATTATTTTACTTTTTTCTATGACTGTCTACAGATTTTATCTTTTCTTTCTTAAGTCTACTTGTTATCTTTTCTTTCTTAAGCACCTTGCTAAACACACTGGAGCCTGTTTAAATATTTTTTCCATCTGGGTTTGTCTTTATTGCATATCTTCATTCTTTTCTGACCACATGAGCCCTAAAACTGCCAAGCAGTCTGGCTAGGACCTTCCACCTCAGCTTTGGTGGCTTGCTCTGCCCTGCTCCTTGGTTTGTAAGACCCTCCTCTACACCTGAGGGCTTGCCTGAGAGCTGCTTTTATTAAGCATGAACTGTATTCAATCCTACAGCTCTGGGATGCTGGTGCCCACACTGAGGCAGACATTCATACTCAGTTTGCTGGGTCTGTTTGCTTGTTTATTTAGTTTAGTTTAGTTTTGTTTTTTAGCTTTCTCAGGCCCTGTGAGAAAATTTGGGCTTCACATTGAAATGCCATTTGAGGGTGGAGTTTTTCATTGGGGCTACTGGCCAGGACCCAAATAACCACTCAAACACTTATTATTCACTATAAATGCTCTGCCAATAGCTCAGGCTTTACTAGCTAGCTCATGCAACCTAAAGTAGTCCATTTCTATTCATCTGTGTACTTCCCTGAGGTTCGTGTTCTTTTTTTTTTTTTAAACTTTATTTGTTTATTTATTTGCCTTGGTGTTTGCCTGGAACTGGAACTACAGACAGTTGTTAGCTGCCATGTGGGTGCTGGGAATCGAACCCGGGTCCTCTGGAAGAGCAGAGGGTGCTCTTAACCGCTGAGCCATCTCTTCAGCCCCGGTTCGTGTTTTTTTTACCTCTCCTGCATGTCCTATTTCTTCTTTATCTCACTGGAGACGTCTCTGACTCTGCTCTTCTTCCCAGCAGTATTCTCTGCCCTGAAAATTTTGCCTAATTATTGGCCAATCACCTTTTTATTAACAATGAGAGTAACACATTTTTACATTATTATTCCACAGCATCTGTGGAAGCCAGAGATGGCACTGAAACACCTCATGTTGGAGCTGCAGGAGGCTGTGAGTTGCTGTGTGAGTGCAGAGAAGCAAATCCAGGTTCTCTGCAAGAGTAGCAAGTACTCTTAACCTCCAAGACATCTTTCCAGCCCAGAAGAAACAACTTTTGTTACTAGGAGTGGAAAGTCAAGAATTAAAGCAATCTATATAAACAGACCTCCTTCAGCCTTTCTGAATATTTTAATTATTTTCCATAATCCCTAATCTGCACAAGCATTTATTATACTTCTTGAGCTTTGCCCCTGTTAACCCCTCATGTCAAATAATTTCACAGATCCAGCTGGAAATCCCAAGAATGGAATGACAAAGTTTTGGTTCCCTGATACTGCCAGGTAATATTCGGTTGTTTGCCATGCAGCAAGAGAACCCAGAGACCTAAGCTTGAAGCTAACACCCACATAAAAGCTGTGTGCTTATAATCCCAACACTGGGAGGTAGAGACAAGAGGATCCCTGGGATTAGCTGGCCAACCAGTATATCACAGTAGTGTGTGTGTGTGTGTGTGTGTGTGTGTGTGTCTCCAGTCTATCCCACTAACATTCCTGTGTAAATGAATGGGTGACTGTGTATGTGTGGCACATTTGTGTGTAGGTATGTTTGTGTGTAGTTATTGGTCTCCAGTTAAATTAATAAGGTTTCCAACATAAATGAAGACAGAAATATAAACAGACAAAATGAAAAGAACTAGAGTAAGTTCAAGAGGAGATAGAAAACAAACAAAAATAAAAGTACTGTGGTAAATCACTTGACAATTATTTTTTTTTTTTCAGCTATAAGATCAGGTCTTTGACCTAGAATATTGCTAGAGATTTAGGGTCTCTAGATTGTGGAGATATATATATATATATATATATATATATATATATATATATATATATGGAGCTTTGGCTGTCCTGGAACTCATTCATGGAGGCAGGAATCAGTCATGTCTGCCTCTCTGCCTCTCCAGTGCTAGGATTAAAGGTGTATGCCTCTACAAATGGCTCCCTTTTGTATTTTTAAGGTTTACTTCAAATGATGTATTTTTGTATGGGGGAAGGGTATGTGCATGAAAGTGAAAGTGTCTTGTAGGCCAGAGGCATCTGATTCTCCTGGAGCTGGAATTACAGGTGAGTCGCTGACACAAGAGAGTAGAAATTAGGTCCTCTGTAAGAGCACTAGGCTCTGAAGCATCTTGCTATGTATTCTTTATTTGGATGATGAAATTGATATCTGCTCATTCATGAAATGATTACTATAGCTGGCCATTTCATTATTATGAAAACTGTAACACAGAACAAGCAGAAAGGGACATGTTGCTCCCCCCTTGAACTGTTAATTGGTAAAATCCAGGATGGAAACAGCTTGCTGTGCCCCATATTCTCTACAAAAACATGATGAAAATGGAGCTGTTAGAATAAAGACCATTCTCTTTACTTCAGACAGAGCAGCTCTATTTTGTTGTTGATAAAGGAACAGTGCCTTCTCTATTACTTAGCTAAACAAATGCAGCTTAGTTCATGCCACTTCAAAGATAAGACGGCTGTCAATCACTCCTGGGATGCAGGAATGAAAGACTGGACTAGCTGTTGCCATTTCATACTGAAACATGGTTCCATGGATGAGAAGGGGATGAATTAGGTGCCTGCTCACTTTTAATCTTTGCCACAATCCTGCAGAGGTAACATTGTCTTTTCTTAGCTGAGAAAGGGTCTCAGAAAGGGAAGTAATACAATTAAAATCATGGAGCTAGAAGCAGTGAGAAGTATTGTAACCCAGTTTAACCCCACATAATAACATTCTGTTTCTCTTTGTTCAGAACTGGGCATTGGCCCAAGAGTCTTGAACATGGCAGGTAAGCGCTCTATTGCCAAGATATACTCAGCCCTTTGACCCATTTTTTTAAAAATCTATTTGTTTGTTTAGACAGGGTCTGAACTGTTCTTCAGGCCATCCTGGAACCCAGGTTGATCTCAAACCAACAGCAATCCTCCTGCCTCAGATTCCCAAGTGCTGAGGTCATAGGCATAAGCCGTCACTTTTAGCTTCCTAGCCCTTTCCCAGCTGCTGAGTTGTCACTAAATTGTCCAAACTATACTGGAACTCACTTCTAGCTCAGATACAACTTGAATTTGTTATCTTACTGCCTCAGCTTCCTGATTGTCTGGAACTGTAGACCAATGTCAAAAGACCCAAGGGTCACATTCTTACTTCGAAAAGGAGAATGCTTTGCAGCTGTATTTACCCAGGTCTATTCTGTGGTCCACTAATGATACAAGATTTACCCCAATATAAGTGGACATCACCGTCAAGTAATTTTGATAAATGCCAAACATGTGAAAGACGGTGAGGTGTTACGTAAAAGAAATGCTTAATTTATTTAATCAGTTTTTCTACAGTCACTGTTAACCATCAAGCCAAAGTTTTCCTCTTTACACTTGACATTTATTACTGTCTTTTGAAACTAATTAAAATAATCTGGTATATGCTTAAATGACTGAAACACAAGGAAAAGCTGGAGAGCTTTACATTAGAAATGAAGTTCACAAAGTAATTGAGGTTAAAAAGTAGCAGGGAAGCATTTGCAAAAGATGCAGTCTGTGCTCCTGCAATAGCTGGGGTGGTGGGTGAGTGGAGGGAGCCAGAGGCAAAAAGGAAAACAGGCTTGAAATAATGCAGCATATTTCCAATGCAAGTCTTTAGTTATGTGGGTTGAAGTGACAGAGGATTTGCCATATAAAGGAAAGCTTGGGCTGGCCACACAGGGATATTAAGGTTTAGATATGAGGCCAGGTGCATACAGGACATAACCTTGAGATAAGAGCACAGAGGCAGGGGGATCTTAAGTTTAGGACCAGTCTGGACATTAGCAAGAATGTCTCAAAACAAAACAAACAGAGCTAAGGGTATAGTTCAGTTGTTGGTCTAGCATGTGCCAAGCCCTGAGTTCAATCTCTGGCAGCATAAAAGGCCTCTTGCAGTGGTGCACATCAATAATTCCAGATCTCAGGAGGTAGGCAGAGAGATCAGCAGCTCAGTGTCATCCTAGGCTACATTAGGAGAGGAGATGAGTCTGTATCAGACAAACAAAGGAGAGGTGCAGATGTAATTAAGTAATAGAATTTTTTTTTTTTAATGGAGAGAGAAAAGGATGCAAAAAGGCAAAGCACAAGTTTTTAGGGAAATAGGACAGGTATGGTTGATTCAATTAGTTGATAGTTAATCACAGAAAAAAATAAGTCTGTGAGTAATAATGGAAGAAAGATTACAATCTGAAAGATAGTGTATTGCGCTGAATATTAGGTATGATAGGACAGATTTTTGAATTTTACAATCTGAAGGAATTTTTAATTATTTTAATTATTTATATGTATATGTACTTTACCCGCATGTATGTCTTTGTACCATATGGGTGCCTGGTGCCAGTGGAGGTGGGAAGAGGGTGCTGGATTCCTGAAACTGGAGTTACAGGTGGTGAGTCACCCTGTTGGTGCTAGAAATCCAATTCTGGTCCCACTGGGGAACAGCCAATGCTTTTAATTGCTGAGCCATCGCTCCAGCCACCCCACCGCCCACCCCGGGGACTTTTGATAATGTTAATGTCAGCCTATAGAATCAGTCATTTCTTCACTTCAGTCCCCTTTGCTCTGCAGATGATTGACAGCTAAAGTCCAGAAGGTCACTCGATTTTAGTGTCATGCAGCTCACTAACAAAATTTCTGGACTGAAAATCTTTGTCTTCTTACTATCAAGAAATCTAACACCCAAGGAAATCGGTTCCAAAGGATGGAAATGTAGACTGTGGAGGAAGGTCAGGATGGAAAATAACATGTATATAGGGCAAAGGAATGTTTTCTGTTTGAACAGGCTGTTAAATGGGGCTCAGGGTGAGTAGACATCCTGAGTTCAATCCCAAGCACCAAATTAAAAAGAAAGAGAGGTGAGCAGTGTAGCTCATTTGGTAGAGTATTTGTTTAGAATTCCTGAAGCCCTGAATCTGATCCTCGGAACCACCTTAGCTGGGGAGGGGTTGCTGTAATCCCAGAACTGGAGTCAAGGCCAATGGGACAATACAGGAGACAGTCATAATACAACTAGTTCACCACACTGTGAAAAGTCATCCTCTTTAACTCTGTCCTGCTGTAATTTAGAATAGTGCCTGGTGCAAACAAGCACTACACCTCTGCAGCTTGCTATGATTAAAGAAAAAGTCATAAAGATAAAAATATTACATTTCTAAGAGGCAGCTTTATCTCAAAAAGCACACAAGGAGAAAGTAATGAAGACAGGCTTTACTGATTACGACAGCTCACTGCTATCTTCTCCCTTTCTCTTCCCTAATCTCTCTTTTTTGTTTGTCTTTACATGTAACCCTGGACCTCAATTTGTAGAGCAGGCTGGCCTTGAACGCACAGAGATCCTCCTGACTGTCTGAGTTCTCTACCTCTCTATAATTCTTTATTTGCAACTCAGTATTAAAGATATATTCTGATAATCTACAGAAGAAATCCCTGAGATAAACTCCCAAAAAGATAGTCTAGAAATGATACAGTCTTGGGGTCTTGAGTTTGTCTTCACTTTCAATGAAAGAATTAAAAAGTGCCACACACATTTAATTCCGGCACTCGGTAGGCAGAGGCAGGCAGATCTCTGTGAGTTCGAGGCCACCGGGGTTTTCAAAAAGAGTTCCAAGACAGCCAGAACTGTTACACAGGGAAACCCTGTCTCAGTAAATAAATAAATAAAATTAAAAAGATCGAATTAAAAGGTAAAGTGCAACAAGTTGCAGCAGAATTAGCAGTTAAGGTGTTTATTGGGGGCCAAAAAAAAAAAAGACCCTCTGTGAAGCAGAGCAGGTAGTAGAGCTGAAAAAATCCAGTCGCTTCTTAGGTCTGGGGTTTTAAAGCCTCTATTGAGGTTGGACTTGGTAGTTGGTTGATTGATCCCACATTGTTGTGTGATGTGTCCTAACCAGGCCTTAAATATATTGAACCAGTCCATGGGGGAGGGGGCGGGGGCGGTCCGTCAAGCTCTGATGGGAGACAAAGGCTGCTAGGCTTTTGTCTCAAGTCAGGCAGTTGAGGAAGAAGTTGGCTACAGTGGAAATTCGCCACAGCCCTTCTTATCTGCCTATCAAGGAGTGTGATTCCTGATCTCTCAGTAACTAACAAATACACATAGGTTTGGCATAATGGAACCCAGAGCTTCGAGCATGACAAGCACGTGCCATGTCAGCAGAATCCACCCAGGTTCAGATCGATGACAAAAGATTAGGCTAGAAGGCGTGAGCATATTGTTTTTTGAAAAAACTAGTAAATGTTTTCCAAATCTGAGGTACGCTTTTTGCATGGAAAGCTGGAGCACAGAACGGAAAACACGGAGGTGTAGCAGTCAAAGATGAAAGATTATCGTTAAGCAGCCAGCAGGAACCGTCGCCAGAATACCCCACTAGGAGGTTGGAGAAGCTTGCCACTCCTTAAGCCACGCCCAGCGTGCAAAGCACTGTGGGATTTGTAGTTTTTCCCCCCACCCATTCCTAGGAGGCGGGGAGACCCTGCTTTACGTAAAAGAACCTTTCTTCCCAAAGCAGTTGCCCTTTTCTCCCTTTCCGCAAGGCCTAATAGGGAAAGTTTGAAAATTCCCGCGGAGTCGGAGCCCGAGGCCGGAACCCTCGCGAGAAGTCCGGGCCCCGTAGCGCGATCTGCGCTCGGCTCCCCGCCCTGGCGGCGATCCTTCCTTCGGCGGAAAGGCTGTGTGTGGGGTTCGGGCAGTGCGCCCGGGATACTGCGCAGAGCGCGGCCCGCGCAGTGCCAGCCCAGTAAGACGAGTAGCCAGCGGGGAGGACGCGGCGCGGGCTGCGGCCGAGTTCGAAGCCGGGATTGGGCAGCTGGGCTAAGGCGCTCCCAGGGCCTGAGGGGGCTGGCGAGTGGCTGAGCGAGAAGCGGCTTCCGCGGGCGGGGGCGCTCGCCGGGCTGTGTCTCCAGGGAGATGCTGTGACGGACTGCACGGAAGCAGCAGGCGCAGCGGCACTCGGCGGCCTGGCCCGCGGGCTCAGGTAGGATGGGGAGCGGCAGGCGCCGCGCGCCGAGGGCGGGCGGGCGGGGCGGCGAGGCCAGGGCCTAGGCCCGGTGCTCCGCCGCGCGGGGAAGCGGCGTCCGCGAGCGACGACCGGTGCGGCTCGTTCCAGAGCTCGGGCGTTAGTTACATAACCTTAGAGGCGCGCTCTGGCACATGGCGGCAGAGGCTCCTCTCCGCGTTCATCTCCCGCGCCCTGGGGCGGGATCTCGGCCACCCGGGGCCGGCCTGACTCGAGACCCTGACCCGTCGAGGTGTAGCCGGGCGATGGATAGCCTTGCGGGACGTTCCCCGCGGGTAGTCGCGGGCGCTCTGAGTCTTTCCTATGTTGGCGGGTGTTCCACATGGTCCTGTGCTTGGCTTGGGTGAGTCCTGGGCGGGGAAGAAAGTTTGACTCGCCGTGGCGGGTCGGTGGTGCGGGCCGCAGGAGTGAATGGATCTGGTACAGGACATTGAAGATAACCGTGTCAAGAGCTTATCATCTGCCAGGTTTAGGGGCTGTTGCTTTTGTCTTTGGTTGACTTGTTAGGGAGTTGGTTATATTTGCTTTTAGAATTGATAGGAAGACATAGTCAGTTTGAAACAGGTGGTTTTTGTTGACTTTGTGGAACAGTTCTTTTTGGTAGGTCGAGTTCAGGTCTTCACACATGCCAGGCAAACGCTATACCACTGCGTTCCTTCCCCTCATGGAATCAGTTGAATTTTTTGGTTCCCAAAAGGGGCGGCATTCATTCTAGAGGTGTGTTGGTTTAGGAAAATGAACGTTGTTATTGTTTATTTTTGATGCCAGTGATCGAAGCTAACCACTGGGCGCATGCTAAGCACGCGCTCCCCCACTGAACTCCAGTTCAAGCCGGTGGTTTTCGTTTTTCCACTTTTTTAAAAAAAAGTAGTCAGTTGGAGGCATATTTCTAAGAACGTGAGATCTTTAGAACAAAACATAATTTGGTTCTTGACATCTTAAAGAATCCGTGGGCTTTAAGAACTGTCTTTGGTGAGCTTTAACTGTCTTGGAAGGCAAGTTGTTGGGGTGAGTTTGTTTCGTGTGGTGATGACAAATGCTATGTAAAGACAATATTCTGTGATTTATTTTGTACATTTTGTTGGTTCTGGGGCTTGAATCTATGGCCTCACACTTCTAGGTTCGGAAACTACCTTGAACAATTTCTTTTTACTTTTTTTCTTTTTCTCTTTAGAGACAGTTATCACTATGTAGCTCAGGCAGTCCACCCCTTGCCTCAACCGGATGAATGGTTGAGACTACAGGTGAGAGGCACATAGTAACTTAGTATTAAAGTGTTACCAAATTGTAAGGCAACCTAGTTGTTTCAAACATTTAAAGTTGGGGCATAGATATCCACTTAAACAAAACATTGCCTTTTTAGATTCTAACTTTATGAATTTACAGGGATTCCAAAAATGTTCCCTAGGTTAGCTGTAAGATCTCTGTAGTTTGTCTATTCCATCCAGATAAGTCTCATGAATTTTTCTATTTCAGCTACACAGAATCAGCACCACTCCTGGGCTCAGGGCTCACATTTTTGAAAAGATGTTTTTTGTTTTGAGGTTCATCTTCAGTTTGGTGTGCCAGCCTAACTTTTTAAAATTCTCACAGCTTCTCTGTAGCTTTGGAGCCTGTCCTGGAACACTCTCTCTGTTGACCAGGCTGGTCTCGAACTCACAGAGATAGATCTGCCTGAGTCTGCTTCCTGAGTACTGAGCTTAAAGACATGCCACTACCACCCAGCCTTCAGGTTGGATTCTAAGCCAGCCTGCCCAGTCTTTCCCCTGTTATTACTTCCTGCTGTAGGTCTTGAAATTTGTGAATCTTGACTTTGTATTCATCTGGTGTATTTTACCTCTTTCTGTATTAAACTTAGTCTTGCTTTCTCTTTCAAGTGATTTTTTTTTTTTTTTAAAACTTGGCTTTTTTACCTTGAGGTATTGCTGATGTACCAACCTTGTATAGTAATTCTGATAATATAGGCTTGCATTAAACTCTGTTAGCTCTGAACTTTATTTTTAGTTAAGGTCTTGCAGTACATCCTTAGCTGGTCTAGAACTTACCATGTAGACCAGACTGGCTTGGAAGTTGTGGCTACCTTTCTCCTTTTGCCGCAGAAATATCTAGTGTCTGTGACACTATGGCTAGCCTGAGGAGTGTCCCTCTTTGGAACTCAGTGCCTTAAACAAGATAAGGTTACCAGGACTAGATTTCATAGTTTATATTCAAAATCAAAGCCAGCTTGTATCTCATGATTCTTATTGTCCATCTTCCCTCTCGCCTTCCTTGTCTTCTGCTTTTCATCTCAGTCATTCAGACAAATGCTTTTATATTTAACCAGAATTTTTGGTTTTATGTGTATGATGTTTTTTTGCCTTAATGTATATCTGTGAACCACACACATTCTGCATACCTGGTACCTGTGGAAGTCAGAAAGAAAAAGGTATTAGATCCTTTAGAACTAGAGTTATTGGTGGTTGTGCGCTACCATGTGGTACTAAGAACCAAACGTGACTTCCCCAAAAGCAACAGGTGTTCTTAACCACTGAACTATCTGTCAGCCGTACTTTTGGTTATTTACAACAGAAGTCCTGAAGAGACGTTAGTCTTGTATAAGATATTAAAGATAATTAGATTTTTTTCTATATAATATCAGATTCAATTTTTGAGGTTTCTGAGGAATCTGGACATTACAGTTTTTCCTTTTTTTTTTTTTTTCCCCCCCTCTGAAAAATCAGCTTTTTTAGGGCTGAGGATGTTGGTTCCTAGGTTCTGGGTTCAATTCTCAGCATACAGAAAGGAAAGGAAGAGTGGAAAAGAGGTAACTTCTAAGATAGAATAGTCCTGCTACCCTATGTCTGCTGTTGCTTTCTGAAGGTTGGGCTGGAAAGTGAACTACACTGAAGCAGTTTTCACACAGAAAATGTGGGAATAAAGGCTATCTCAGGACTTCTGGCTTTGTGAATACTTCCCTAAGGCTGCTTGAAAGAAATACTTTTTTAGGAAAATATTATAGGCGAGACTACATTAGACCCATATGTACACACTTATTTTACTTTATTTACTTTTGTGTGTTGGCGATTTTCCTCAAATTTTCTGACTAGAAATAATGAAGTCTACTGTTTAATAGAACAAATAATCATACTAATTTTATTTTTAAAAAAATATTTACAGTGGAAGTATGCAAGACCTAACAGCTCAAGTGACTAGTGACCTCCTGCATTTCCCAGAAGTGACTATTGAAGCTCTTGGAGAAGATGAGATAACATTAGAGTCTGTGCTTCGTGGAAAGTTTGCTGCAGGTAAATAACAGGGCTGAAGATTGACTGATTGAGACTAGAGCTCATGGTAGAGTGTTTGCTGCATGGCGTTACTTACAGTCCTAGATTTAGCTCTCCTCACACCTCACATAGACATGCTCACACATACGCACACACAGAGGGGTCTCAACAATTAAGAGCATTAGCTGCTTAATCATGAGGACTGGAACTGGGGTGTTGGGCCATTCATAAACTAATAATTTTAGCTTTAAGAGACCTAACACGCTCTTTTTGCCTCCACAGGCAATCTCATATTCTTATACAGAAACAAACACACCCACACATAAGTACAGTAAAATAGATCTTTTAAAAAAAATTACCAGGGGCTGGAGACATGGCTCAGCGGTTAGGAGCACCATCTGCTCTTCCAGAGGACCCTGGTTCGATTCCCAGCACCCACATGGCAGCTAACAACTGTCTGTAGTTCCAGTTCCAGGCAAACACCAAGGCAAATAAATAAATAAATAAAGTTTAAAAAAAAATTACCAATTTAGTTTATAAAATAGTTTGTTAGTTTGTAAATATATGTTTGTATATATTAGTTTCTATTTTAAAAAAGCGATATATCCGTATAATACCTATACGGTATATGCTTTAGAATACATTATCAGTAAATCTATGGGGCAATGGATTCTAATTGTTTTCCTTATTTAAAACCTGGGGGTGTGAGGAGATAACTCAGTAAAAGTGCTTAGTAAGCATGAAGACCTGGGTTCCAAATCTACAACATACATGTAAAAGCAGGGCTTAGTGGTTCATATTTAACCCCAACACATTGCTGTGAGGAGAAAGGTCATCTGAAAGGCCTTATTTCCCAGCCACTGTTGTCAAAATGGGGAGTTCCAGATACAATGAAAGACACAAAAATAAGGTGAACTATAAAAGATACTCCAAATTAACTCTTGGTCTCCATGTGAGCAATTGTAACTACACACGTGTATATCCATGCCTAGTCTCAGTTTTGTATGGGGTGGGGACAAAAAGATCACTGGGATTTTGCTGCCTGCCATTCTGCACTGAAAGACCTTGTCAAGGGACCAAGCAGGTCACCTAATACCTTCTTCTGCCTTTCATTGGTATGTACAAGTGCCTTTATTTCACTGAAGAATCCTCATTTCCTTATCCGGGAGGAAGTTAAAATGCTTATTATAAACTTTTAGTTTTTTAGTTTTATTATAAACTTTTTAAGGAAGCTCTTAATTTAGTATTGTTAGGATGCCTGAAATCTCAGGAGTCCACCTACAGCTGGCCTTCCAGAGGCAAGGCAAAGGAAACAAAACCAACTCAACATTCAAAACCCAAAGGGATAGACCAGCCACCTGACTTTGTAGTACTGCTCATTTCTTGAAGAGACTATGTCAAACTGTAATAGATGTACATTTATTTCAAGTGGTAAAAAGTAACACTAGATTCAAATTAGAAGATAGTCATTCATCATGAATCTCTAAAATTTTCACTGAGAATTATATACATGTACTTATTTGTTTGTGGGGGGGTTGTTTTGTTTTTGAGGAGGTCATTTGTGCCATGATAGGGATTTTAGGGTTCGAATTCAGGTCATCAGACATTGACACACTGAGCCATCTTTTTAGCCTGAAAATCGTCTTTTTTAAAAAGCCATTTTTGCTGGGCAGTGGTGGTGCATACCCTTAATCCTAGCACTCAGGAGGCAGAGGCACGTGGATTTCTTGAGTTTGAGACCAGCCTGATCTACAGAGTGAGTTCCAGGACACCCAGGGCTAGACAGAGAAACCCTGTCTCTTACAAAACAAAAAGCCATTTTCATCTTATGGTTTTGAGTGTTTTAGCTACATGGATCATGTTTACCATGTGGAACAGGGCCATCAGAGGTCACAATTTGCAGGTGACTCTGTTATCAGAGTTTCCCCAGCAGGAAGAGACCCCATAATTCTTGCAAGTTTAAGTTTTCCCAACTGTGTACCATTTGTTTTACTTTCTGGGTCTCATGAACCTCCCCTCTCTTCTTGGTGGTAGGGTTTCCATTAGAAGAAAAAGGGTACACAACAAGAATGGGCATTTCCATGGTAATTGTAAAGTTCATTCATCTAGTTAGTTGTTCATGTGGAAATGTAGAATGCTTGGTTTGGGTTTTGCTCTTCCTTGAGACAAGGTCTCTCTGTAGCTTCCTTGTTATGTCTCTTAAACGCTGGGATTACAAGCATGTACAACCATCTCCAGTTTATGGTCTATTCTTAATTTTTTATTCTTTATATCTACCCATCAATAAGCAAATTCTATTCTGTCTGTAAGATGAAGCTCTAATTAATTCATTCTTTTTTTCATAGCTACCAGCTAGTACATCATTTCACTATTATCTACTCTGCTTTCTTTTCCATTTTTTTTTGCTTAGTGGCTGAGTAACATTAAACAAATTAGATTGTTATTTGCTTGCTTATCCAGTGGCTTTAGAGACCAGAGAATGCACTTTGAACAGGATTAGGAGACAAAGAGGGGATTCTCATACTTTCTGTTGTTAAACTATTATATCTTCTAAGGTTATAAATCCCAAGATTACCACAGCTCACAGTTTTGTCATTCTTATTGCCAATAGAGTGTTGGGTTTTCCAGGATCTTGGGATCTACTTGTATTTACTTGTGTTAACTTTGTAACTATGTGACTTTAGATGAGTTAAAATGCATTAAGCTTTAGGTTATTTTATGTTCTACTGAGCTGTAATAAGGAGTAAATAAAATGATGAATTTGCAAACCATTATGGTCTCTTTACTGCATCATTTTACTGCTGTAGTTGCTCTTTATTTACTTATTTTTGAGAATTGATGTGCTCTATAAATGCTTTTTTTTTAATTCAGGAGGAATTTGTAATCGTTTGTGTAATAAAGTTAAGTTTTAATATGTAAAGAGCTAACTACTAGATTTGTTATGTTGTAGTGGTATTGCAATAAGCAGTGATTTTGCTTCCTTTTTTCTTTTTTCTCTGTAGGGAAAAATGGACTAGCATATTTAGCTTGTGGTCCACAACTTGAAGTTGTAAGCTCTCTAACAGGAGAGCGGTTGTCTGCATATAGATTCAGTGGAGTAAATGAACAGTCTCCTGTAGTCCTTGCAGCGAAAGAATTCTCTTGGCATAAGAGAACTGGATTGCTAATAGGATTAGAAGAAGCAGATGGGAGTGTTCTATGTCTTTATGACCTTGGTATATCAAGAGTGGTCAAAGCAGTTGTTCTTCCTGGAAGGGTATGTACTGTTTAAGATACTGTAATAGTTTTACTTTCTAAGCTGAAAGCTTACAAAATGTGTTTGCCTTAAAAACTCTTAACTGTAATGTGTTTTCATGTAATTATGACCTCAATATAAAGTTCAGAATTTATTTTTATTTAGGAATGTGTATGTGTGTGTACATGCATCACGTGCTTATGTGGAGGTCAGAGGGTAACTTGTGGGACTCAGCTCTTTTCCTCTACCTTTATGTGGGGTCCAGGCATCAGATTCAGGTTGTTGGGCTTGTATCATTGGGCAGCAAGTAACTTTATCATGTGAGCCATTTTACTGGTTCCTTCAAAAAATTTAAGATGATCAGGCATGGTGATATACACATTTAACTCTCGCTCAGGAGGTAAAGACAATTGGGTCTCTTGAGTTCCAGGTAAGGTAGGGCTATACAGTGAGACCCTTCTTAAAAAAAACACCAGGGACCCAGACTCCCTTGCTCTCTTTTGGTTCCTGCATCTCCAAGAGGAAACTGAGCATCCTTGAGTTGTGTTTCTCTTAGAATCACTTCTTGTATTTATAAGTACATTTTCTCTTCTTAATAAATATTAGCCCATTGTATGATATATCACATTTGGTTAACTACAGCAATAGTTATAGATATTTATAGTCAATTCATTGAGACTTAACCATTGTTTTAGTTTTACAAGACTCCACAGAGATACTGTCACCCACAAGTCAACATAAAGCAACCTAATTAAAAAAAACTACGACCCTCTCTTGATAAGTTTTGTCCTCTAAAGGTTAGAGATAATTATCCTTCTAATAAAGTGATTATAAATTAAATTTAAGTTAAAAATAAAACTATAATATAGACTTAAAAATTCCTTTTAAAAAAGAAAAAATAAATAAACATAATTATATCT
>PVIH01021160.1:0-30445 GCA_004025045.1 Sigmodon hispidus | reverse complement strand
CACCATGCTACCATCGATCAGGACAATTGTGCCAGGTTTCCTCAAATACCACCATGCTACCATCGATCAGGACAACTGTGCCAGGTTTCCTCAAATATCACCATGCTACCATCGATCAGGACAACTGTGCCAGGTTTCCTCAAATACCACCATGCTACCATCGATCAGGACAATTGTGCCAGGTTTCCTCAAATATCACCATGCTACCATCGATCAGGACAATTGTGCCAGGTTTCCTCAAATATCACCATGCTACCATCGATCAGGACAATTGTGCCAGGTTTCCCCTGCTTTTTTGCAGGGTCTGAGGACCTAGGTGTAACACCTCATAAAAAACTCACCGGAGTCACAGCCTAGGACAGAGGAGAAGGAGAGGAGAGCATGCCAGAACAGATCCTAAGTAAGTGGTGACAAAGAAGTGAGTATGTAGCTTCCATGTCATTGGGAACCCTCTAGACAAGTTGACCTTGACATCAGTTACTGTGCAAAGCTGGTCTTCCTTTTCAAACATCCAAAGAAGCCACCATCCCATACAAACTCTTAGAAGACAGGACATAATGAAAAATATCCCAGAACTAAATATAGTGATCACACAAATATCCAAGTCAAACAAGCTGTAATATTAATGAGGCATGAATGAGCAAGAACTGTCTCCAGGGCTGAATAGTGGCTAGGCACCTTATCGGGGACATTGTACAAAGGCTTGCTGTTGGTGTCCCCTGGGCAAGGGTAAAAGAGAGAGCTTTCTTCTCAAGTGGGGAACCCATTTATGACCAAAGGGAGATTAGACTGAGAGCATTTTTTTGTGAGCAACAGTGAAAATCTGTTTTCAGTTTAACCTGCAACAGTGTAGCTCTGACAAGAATGCATTATTAATTAGGCAAAAGAGAAGCCCCATTTTTAGTTACCCATTGAATTCAGCCTCTTCAAACACAGTGACCTAGAATTGACAGTACAGCTAACTCTCTGTTTATTATGGCAATGGGGATTTCAGCAATGATAACAGTCCATTGGAAAACAAAAATCATCCCACAGGATGCTCCACAAAGTGTCTACTCCTACATTGGGAATGACGGCTTCCAGGGGCCATCACTGAGGGTCTGCTATTAGCCCAGCTTTCAGAAACTGAAAGCATCTATTTCCATCTCAAAAAGTCAAGACCTAGCTAGGGTCCACTACCACTGGTGGCCTGGCAGGCAGCAGAGAACCCTCTAGTCTGCAGATTGAGGGAATTGGGGAATATAGGATCATTGCCCATGCCTACCCACTAAGCAGCTCCCCTTTAGGCAGGTGGGATATGATTGCGGGCAGGGAGGGGAGCACGGGGCAGCAAGCTTCAGCAAAAAGAGGCAGAAAGGAGTCCAGGCACTAGAAGCTAGACAGGAAGTCCAGCAGGAGACGGGAGAGAGTTGGCTGTACTGGCATGACAAGCCCCACCCTCAGCAAGCTGCATGGCATTTCTAGGAAGAAAAGCAAACCGCTGTCCCACCTCGGGCTGCGCGGTCACAAGTGAGGCAGGGCTGGGCCCAGTCACCATTTGGACGAGAGGCTAACCCCAGGTGCGGCAGGCAGGGGTGGCGCTGGCTCAGTGGCTGCAGCTCCTCACTCTGACCCAGCATGGCCCCTGTGCGGTGCTGGGGGCACAGCGAGGCCTCTGGCGCTGTTGGGCAGGGACACACACACACATACACAAAAAGAGACACACCATTAGAGGATGTGCAGCAGCATATAGAGGACACAGGCCAAAGCCAACCAAGGTCCTGCCTTATCCTTGCAGACTGTCCTCTGTGCTTGGAAGTCATGAAGAGCCTGTTGTGACATTCTACCCCTGAATTGCTGTTCAGGATCAAAAACATGAGCTAGAGCATCAGAATCTTAGAAGCCAGGCAGGGTCTATAGATAAAGAGCTCAGGCAAGGCATAAGAACCTGATGAAATGGGGCTGGAGAGATGGCTCAGAGGTTAAGAGCACTGACTGTTCTACCAGAGGTCCTGAGTTCAATTCCCAGCAAAACCACATGGTGGCTCACAACCATCTATGATGAGGTCTGGTGCCCTCTTCTGTAAAACTGTATGCATAATAAATAAATAAATCAAAAAAAAAAAAAAAAAAAGAACCTGATGAAACAACCAGGCTCCCACACTCTCATCCTGCCCTGTACCTTGTTCTACCCTGTTCATCAACCATGGTGGTTTCTAGCCTCTTTGTATCCTCCACAGGAGGGTCCTTGAGAAAAAATTAAACAATTCTCCTCTAACAAGCTGATCGTTTTAAATTTTTTTTATTATTATTTACTTTGGGGTGCAACTTAATCCTTAATGCAAGAAGGCTTCAGGAGACTTTATGTTAGCTTTGGGTCTAAGTGATCTCACAAAAGTCATCACCATTACTTACAGAAAGCAACCCAAACTAAAAAAGAAACTTACAATAACCAGATATAGGACAAGAAAATGCTAATCTGCTCCAACCCCAATAACTTAGAAATCCTAAAGGCGGGAAGCTTGACTTTGATACGCAAATCTCTCAAATAATACATTTCTCAAAATTCTAACAGTGGTCCAAAGTCAGACTGAAACCTATTATACAAAAGCAGGAAATGCTGGCAAGCAGCAAACTACAAAGAATGAAAGTGTTCTGCCACAGTAGTCATACAGATAGTGCACACCTGCCACTCAGCGCCCTGGAGGCTGCAGAAGGAAGACAGCAAGTTTGCAGCCAGCCTGGATAAATAGGGAAATTCACTCTCAGAAAACAAAAAGCAATGTTATGCTGGCATTATGTACTAATTCCAAAAGGTATTGCTTTAGAAATATGTTTCTGCTGCCAGAAGAGAAAATTTATGCATCCAAGGGCTACCAGAGCCACCTTTCTCTCTGGAGTTCATTCAGGGTCCTCAGTGGCTGCCCAGCCCTAAGAACAGAGGATGAACACTGTGCCTTGGATCAATCACTTCCTAGCAGAGCCCAAGAGGACAGCTGGATCAGAAACTAGCTTCTACAAGGGCCAAATACCTTTTCCTCTACCTAAAGCCTCTTCTGAATGTAGGACAAACACCCAACGTGATCCATCACATACAATCTGAACATAGATCAGTCCTATGCAATGCAGTCCTAACCAAGCAACCAAATCAAATCCCAGAGACTCTTTTCCAGGTGTGAGGAGGTCTTGCTGATGCTAACCTATTGAGTGTTCCACTATAGGTGAAAGAGACCTTGACACTCTGAATAATGAACTATAATGGTAAGCACTGAGCCATTGAGAAAGGTGCAGCTCAGTCAGTAGAAAGATGCTGAGTCCAAGATTCAAAAGCAGATGATCAGCGCAAACTTGTTCTTCCTGGCTACCAGGTATTTGGTTCACTGCAGGTTTGGGCAGCAGGACAATTGCTCTGCTGACAGATATTCTTAGACAAAAAAATCTGGCCTTAGACTGGCCTTAAAGCCTACTTTCTCCCAAGAACCTAAAAAGCATGGGCACAATGTTGCCTAAGACCCACAGAGCAATCTGGGGACCAAAAGCCCCTTTGTGACTAACTCAATCCACACCAAAGAAGCTGCCACTTAGGTTGTCAGAACTGAGGACACAATAGAACCTCGTGGCAGCCACTATTTCCTCTGCCCTAGCACTTGCAGCCACTCAGTGCTTGAGCAAAGGAGGGGAATTTTGGTTACTCACAGCCATGGTAGGAGGCCGGTGAACCCCCAGCCTTGCCATACTCCTGCTCTGAGTAGCTGGTAGAAAGGTTGGGCTGGCTGGAGCCACGGCCGAAGGTGATCTGGTTGCTGCCCACGCCAGTGGCCACCTGAGCCATGCGCTCTTTGGTTTTGAGAGCCTGGACCCTCTCAGCCTTCAGACGCTCTTCATCCTTGAGGAGGGCAACCAGCTGCTTTGATTTCTCTCGTACATTGATACCCTGGTCTTTGCCATCACGGTCAATGTACTGGAAGTCTTTCAGAGTCTGAATGGCAAAGATGTTCTCACGGCACTGCTGGGCCACCCGCTCAGAACCTGTCTTGATAAGGTAGTCCAGCAGGGTCAATGCCTTGTACACGTGCCGCCAGTTCTTGCCATGGTCATTAAGCCGCTTCCAAACCATACTCATGATCTCCGAGAAGGCTACTACATTGTAGGTCAGGTCAGCAATCTCGGTCATCAGAGAGCTGGATGGACCCCACGGGTCATTGGAGGTGGCTTCTCGAACTTTGATTTCAGCCTCTGAGTAATTGTTCACAATGTTTTTCATCTGCCGTCTGATAGATGAAGTTGTCATTTTTATCCTTTGTTAGAAATGTGAAGCCCTTCAAAAGAAACTTTCCTGTCCCCTAAGCCTGCACTCTACGAAGTTTCAGTGCTGGTAATGCAGACAGAACAGAAAGACGCTCAACAGTCATTTCCTCCGGCAAAGCCTCAGGTCCCAGAAGCTGGAAGCCATGCCCTAGAAAGAAAAGGAAAATACATTGCTGTGGTAAGAGCATGGGTAAGGAGGGAAGAGCCCAACACAAGCTGTATGAGAAAACACACTCCAATGCTATGGATGCAATACGTCCATCCTGCTTTCAAAACTAAAGTCAGATCAGAAATGTGATGTGCTAAAGAAAAAATAAACCTTAAGCAAACACCATGAGCATGAGCATTGCTGGAGCTTGCAGATTATACATTCACTACCAACCAAAAGTCAAATCAGGGTCTTGAGGAAGACGTACCAATAAATTTATTTTAAATGCATTTACCTTTGGTGCTGGGTACTGAACTCTGGGCCACATGCACCTCACCACTAAGATGTACTCCCATCTAGTCTTCAGAGTTTTACATGTGGGAGGCAAGAAAGTTTCATTCTAAAAATACCTTAAACCTAAAGTGCCTGTCCATGCCTTCACATTTGGGTTTTGGCTCAAAAGTCCCTAACTGCCTAAAAAATTCTTCATTTCTCTGTGACCCTCCCTGAGTGTGAATTTGTGAAATCCTAACTGCTCTTTTAGAACAAAGCTAACAACCTACACCACCACCACCTTCTCTCATTGCCCCACATATCCCAGCTTTCAGGAGCCTCTAGCGTGTGATCAGGGTCAAGAAGAGAAGCAGAGACCCAGAACTATCTATAGTCACAGACTCGAAGCACACTTACCTCCTTTCTTCCTCCAGATGAGAAAAAGCCAGAACAAGGTCCACATCTCCAGCATGGGGCTCTGGTCCTAAAGTATGGTGACTACCATCTATCCCATTCACAGTGAATACCCAGCATCTAGCACTTACTCAACATAGGATAAACACTTAAGTTATGATTGGTACTATACTTAGAAATAGTATTCTCATCCTCAAGGCCACAATTCAGCAAGAGATAGTTTCCCTATTTGTGAGATGAAATCAAAACCCAGAAGATTCCCAGGACAACTGAAAACTAAAGAGAAAACAAGGTCTCTAGCCAGCCCTGCTATAGCTGCCCAGTCCCTGCGTTCTGTTGTCTCTTTATTCCTTGTGACACAGTAAAAATGGTTCCTCAGATTAAAGATGTAAAACACAAACTAGGGAGTCTTATAGTTGGCTGGTACTCTAACAGGCCAAGACTCTCCTCCCTATACACCCTCATGCAGCCCAGAGACTGTCATCTGCACTGAACCTCCCTCTCCCTGGATTGCTATGGTATTTCTGAGCACCAGAGAAGCATCAGCCATCCCTAGCTCCCTTCTCTATGACTCACTCAAACAGGCAATGAGTACTTTAAAAATAAACAAACAAAAAGGAGTCACGGAGAATACAGTGGTCACTTGTCGCATGCAGCCAAATAAGGTAAAAAGGAGACAATTTGTAAAGCTTCAGGTATTTTCTCTGCTCACTCAAATATGGAGGGGTCTGTCTCTGCCTGAGGCCAGAGCATTGCCTTCATCTGATGACCAGCATGCTCTGCCTCTCTGCCCATCTGGTCAGCTCTCTTGAATCCCCCAAAACCTGTCAGAAGACAGAGATGAAATCTCTGTGACTGTAAAGTCAGAGTGACTGTACATCTGATTTAATTAGGTTTTTACTCACAATGTCGTATTCACTGAAGATGAGAGGATAGACCTCACAAAAGGAAAAAAGAGACCCCTGATTTTTCAGTGGCACTTCCCAGCTTAACCAGAAGTGTCAAAGCTCTAGAATGTGTCGCTTGATTTGGGACCCAGCAAATATGCCTAGCCTACACTTAGAGGGTCCAGGTTTGGGACTCACACAACAACCCAGAGAACCTGAAGGCCTCTTCCGGTCTCTTTAGGCACCAGACACACACACACACACACACACACACACACACACACACACACACACACACACACACACACTAAACTAAAACACATAAACTAAAACACTAACATACATAAAATAAAAATTAATCTTTAAAAATTGGATAATGGTGGCATGCACTTTTAATCTCATCACTTGGGAGGCAAAAGCAGGCGGATTTCTGAGCTAGAGGCCAACCTGGTCTACAGAGGAAATTCTAGGACAGCCAGAGCTACATAGTGAGCCTCATCTCAAAAAACCATAAATAATAAATAAATCTTAAAGAGGATAGAAGTTTGTAAAGCATGTGATATAACCACTATTATAACTCAAAACTCATGAATAAAATTCCAACCAACAGCAAAGCTAAACTCACCAGCTGGTCTGGAGAGTCATATCATGAGCAGTAAGAGCTTCAGGCTGAGGCTAAAGTTCAGTGACCTAAGTTACTTAACACATTTTGGATTCTATCTCCCATTCTATAAAAGAAAGAAGGGGGGGGCACAGACATAGTGGAATTGCAGCTACTAAGGAAGCTAAGGAGAAAAGGTATGAGTGTCTGAGACTAGCCTAGGCCACATAAGATTAAAAACTACTGGGGGAGGGGAAACAGCAAGGGGAAAAAATGTTCAGGCTATAGAACTATCTTCTGAGTAATAGAAGGGTAGGTACACCCCCTTTTCTACACAGGCAATCTTGTAAAGCCCATTACCTTCAAGCTCACAATTCTCCTGCCTCGGCCTCCCAAATTATGTATACTACCACACTAGGCTGCTGAATACTTACTTTCTAGCCTAGAACTAAAATATGCAAGCTTTACATGTGAAGTAATCATCCACAATACTCTTGAAAAAGTCTGTCAGTCTTCTTTGGGAAGTGGGCAGGAGGGCAGGGTCAGAAGTGGGCCAATCAGAGCACTGGAAACCAACATAGACTAACTAGAGGTCTCTGAATAGGGCTTCAAACTACTAGAAAACTAAGAATGTTACTAAACTTTTGGAAGTCATGACAAGGCCAAGACCAGAAGCTACTAAAGACAGAAGCAAGACACAGAAGAAAACAAGGAGGCATTGCCTTTTATTTTTTAAATGCTCAGTCAACATCTAGGAAATTCACGCACGCACACATACACACAAACACTTTTGTTTTGTTGAACTGTGTCAAATCAAAAAAAAAAAAAAAGGAAATTTTAGAAACTGAAACAAATGCCATTATTAAAGAACAGAGGGCACAAGTCAAGATGTCACATCATGTGAACCCCTGGGGTCTACTATGCCCTGGCTGCTCAACTTCATCAGAAGTACTTTGTACTCTACACCAGAGCATGTTATTGTACACCTGAGAACACACAAAGTGGAAAACTGGCAACAGCAAAGAGGTAGGTTATGAGCCTGAGAGGGACCTCAAATAGAAGCCTAGCTTAGGGCTTAGAGTCATACTAGGCTCGCAGCCCATAATGTCAGGCTGACATCAAGAGAACTCAGTCCTGCCCAAGAATGCAGCACAATCAACAAAGTGGGGGCTACCTACTCTTGCAAATGACATGATAGGAAACAACGTAACCATTACATCTGGGGAGAAAAGGAATCAGATAATTGACAATGGGGACTAAAAGAGACAACAAAAACAGCTGGATAATAAAAACTCCAAGGATGGTGTACCTGCAAAATAATCCCATAAAAATGTACTCTTATTTGTGAAGCTGGGCAAGAAAATGTCTTCCAACCTAGAACTGCACAGCTCTGAGCAGCCTAGCAAAGGGTCTGTCAAAAATGGTCTGGAAAGATGGCTCAGCAATTAAGAGTACTGGCTATTCCAGAGAATTGCGATTCAGGTCTCAGCACCCCACAAGGTAGCCCCAAACCACCCTGTAACTCTAATTCCAAGGCCTTAAATAACCCCTTCTGACCTTTGTGGACAGCATACATGTTGCACATACATGCTGCAGGTAAAACACTCATACACATTAGATAAATAAATAAAAGCACTGACTCAGCCAATCAGTTGACAGACACCAAAGCAGTTCTGTGGATTACTATCAAAGACCAATACCTACTCTGAGGGACACAGCAACACCTGTCTGTCAACACTCCCTCCCCAAACCTAATAAACACACAGGTCATTACACAAATATCCTGGCAATCTAGGCCCAAATCGATTCATTTCTAGCTTGAGCATCCTTGACTCACATGAAAATTCAAACAGGGGCCTACTTCATCTTTCTAAAAGTAGCTGACAGCCTATGAAGTGGGCATACCTACATTTCCACTAGTATCATGTCAATGTGGTTCACATACCCTATTTACCAGAACTTTGAAACCTATTCAAAATCCAAAAGCAGAAGGGGGGGCACACTGCAGGGAAGACAGAGTGCCAATGACCATGTGAGGGGCAGAAACAGAGAAGAGGTGTGACTTGGTGATCCTTAATTAACTGGCTATCTCCTGTAGAGCGAGGAAGCCCATAAGAGGAAAGACCTATGTCTTCTTTAGAAACAAGTACCATGGTGTCCCTACAAGGAGGGTGCTGAGACAACACAGTTCATGTGACAGGGCCTAGCAGGCCCTCCAGAGGACAACAGCCCAGTCAGAACAATATGGACAGTGATACATTCTTTTCAACAGTGATCATTTTAGTCTGAAGAGAAAGGACTATTGTGGCTCTGCCCCAGCCAGGCTAGCTTTAACTTAAAGCCTCATAAACTGCTGCTCACACAGAGGGGACAAGTGAAAAGGGAAAGTTCTTTATTCCTCTCACAACACAAAAAAAAATAGTGGAATTCAGCCACAAAGAAATGTCCTCTTCCTAACAGAACCTAGCCACCTTCATTCCAGTAATTTCTGACTGGCTAAAAAGGTCAAATGTTATACCCACTGTAAGAAAAGAGGGCTTCAGAAAACCTTTACATTCATAACCTTAACAGATCCAGAGGGAAGGCAAACATGTCTGGACTGGTCGGTGGTGAGGCAGATGGAGTCATAGTTTTAAACTTGCCTTCATAGAACCAGATGGTGTCAGTCAGTCCACCTACACTAGCATGCTGACTGAGCAGAAAGAACCAAGCCCCACATAGCTCAGCATCTTCCTTCAGGCAGGCAGGAGGTCCTCCCACAGCATCCCTGAGGATCTGACAAATGCTGCCACAAGCTCAGGAGAGCTGATAGGCACCACACAGCCTCCTGTGACTTCCATGTCCATAACTCTTCTAAAAGCAGAAATCCAAACCAAACATGTACATGAGGGTTTTTTCCCCCTCTTCATTAACAGGCTCCAACTGTTTAGCCTTTAGGATGAGAGCTTACACAACCTATAGTGAGACACAATCATGAACTAGGTCCAGAGCCTAGCTGGAGCTGTTGCTGTTGATCCAGAGGATGAGACTACGATGTGCTGTTCCTCCCACCGAAATAGAGAATAACCTCTGCACAAAAGAGCCCCATAAACAAGCCTCAACAAGAAACTAGTCTTTATCTTGTGCCTACCCACCTCACTAGGTTTGAGAGTAATTTTGCAAATAACTAAATAATGGGCAGTGTTATTAACATCCTGTGAAAAGGAATGCCAGGTGGCATGGTGGAGGGCAGGAGAAGAAGCAGGAAAACAAAGACCAAAGTTGAAGCCTGTGCTGGCCCAGCAGCTAGCTCCAAGAAGGCCAAGGACCAATAGTTCTTGACTCAAAAACAATGGGATTAGACCAGATTTGACTAGGCAAAGGATCTTTCTGTCAGCCCATAGGCTCCTTGTGGGGCAAAGGAAGGAATTCTGCCTTCTGCAAGTCCAAAAAACAGCTTTCAAAACCTCATTCCTCCAGGGCAGCCTAGTCTACCAAGTAGATTCCAGGACAGGCAAGGCTACACAGAGAAACCCTGTGGGTAGAGGAGGAGGGAGGGATGGGGAGGCGGGACAGAATCAGCTCATTCCTCCAAGAATGTGATCACACACTCCATTTGTGGCAGTCTATGACTGACCCTGGCAACAGCTAGGAAGGACAAATGACCATGCCACACACACTTGGATTGGCCTCTCCACCTAGGGGTAAACTGTAGATGACCACTACTCATACTTCCACAATTATCCCAACTCAAGATGCTTGAAGAAATGCAGAACAGCCTGGGAAAATCTCAAATTCCCATGATTTTGTGCTTAATTTAGACCTAGCTGATGACTGGGTGGTGCTAGTCTTCAGCTGTTGGCATCTCCTGAGGAGCCAGAGCAAGGAAGCGATATGAAGAAGTGAAACTCTCAGCCACATGTCGCAGTCTCTAGGCTTCTGGTCCTACCGTGATTTCACACTCCCTCAAAGGTGGTACCAGCCCAAATGGAGAGAACGGGTGCTTGGCACCCTGCTTCCCTGAAACTAGCTAATACTGGGGTCAGCTTAGCCTCTGGCCACCACGCTGGTGGTGGGCAATAGAGGGAATGGATTCCTGTGGCTGCCAAGGGAGTTGCTTCCACAGACTGCTGGCATCCCAAGCCTGCAGCTGGCTCTGTGCCCCACTTCAGCAGCACTAGAACAAGAGACAGAGACAGGATCTGGGCTCTCCTCATCAAGCTTAATGACCTAAAGAAACATTCAAAACTTGGTGCTCTGGGGAATGGTCAGGTCTGAAGGAAGCTCTTCCAGGGTCATCTCTATATAACAATCCTCCTTCCAGCCTTTTCCTCAATTACTAAACAATACATTTTCATCCAAAGAAACTCCCTTGCCAGACAGGCTCCTGCCTAGAGCCCGACCCACCACCTGTTCCCCAACCATCTTCATTCTTCTCAGTTCCCATTGGGCTTGCTCCTTGTCATTTAGATGTTAGTTGATTATAAGCCCCTCAAGAAACCAGAAGGCATTCTGTAGGCCCCTCTTCCACTTGACATTTCCTCTCTACTCCCTACCTCCACCCACTCCTTTTGGTTTTGAGACAGGGTTTCTCTGACTCTAGCTGCCCTGGAACCAGACTGGCCTCGAACTCAAGAGATCTGCCTGTCTCAGTGCTTGCACCACCAAACCCAGCATCACTTGACATTTTCTTGCTCCCAGACTGCTGACCCTATTCCCTCCATCTATATTAGTGACAATAGAGCCCCACCTGTTTCTTCAACACTGTCTCTCAGTGCCTCTTGGTACAGTACCTGGTACTGCAGAGGTAAGTGAATAACACAGAAGCCAAAGGAAAGTCTAGAATGTCTATATTCTGCAGACTCAGTTGTCCTGAGTTAACACTGACACTGTGCTCCCATTTCCTGTTTCTCACTCACTCAATTTGGCCCCTCTGAACTGCTAAAAATGTCCAAAGATAAACTGTTTAGAGACAGCAAATCTGTTAAATAAGTCCTCACCACCAAACAAACACTTGCTACACCTTGAGCCCAGGGTATGGAGCTGGGGTCACTCTGTACCCTCCTAGCCTATACTTGGCAGTCCTGCTAGTTGGTCAGTCTGGGCAATGTATACAGGTTCAGCCAGACAGTTCCTCCTCCCACAATATCTAAGCAGCTGGTATTGGGGCTACAAATGACAAGTATCCAAAGAACTCTTCCCTCCCTTGGCCCATAGACACATGCATGTCACAAGGAGGTATTCAGCAGACCCTATGGACACTAGGGACAGCTAACAGAACTGAGTTCTAAAAAACAGAACTAAGCAAAAGCTATGAATACTGACTGAGAGCTCTACTTGCCCCCACTGCCAGACAGTATTTTTCTGCGTAGCTCTGGATGACCTAGAACTCATTCTATAGATCAGGCTGGCCTCAAACACAGGGATTCACCTGGTTTTCTGGGCTCATCTTATTCTTTATGGCTTTAGACAAATCCACTATTCAGAGTCATAAGAACTAATTTCTCCTGGCTGAATCTGAACTGCAAGCCTAGGAAAAACAGTTCTGTCTGGGTGTTTGGAGACTGTGGGTGGTAAACAACTGTTTCCTGCCTAGCTAGAATCAGGACCTGGAATTCCCAGATCCATCCAGTATAGTCAGCACTGAAAAAGCCCTGCCCCACTTCAGAAAATGCCTTCCCCTGAAGTAGATCAGGTCAGACTACAAAACAGTGGGGGTCTCAGACCACCACACAGACTCTAAAATCAATCAAGAATGTGGGATTTTTTTGGTTTTTGTTTTTCAAGCCAGCCAGCCATGGTAGCACCAGCCTGGCCAAGAACATCCTAAGTTTGTAACCACTTAGACTATCTACTGAGATGATGTTTTTAAAATATATACATATTTCTTTTCCTACCTTATATTCTTAGGCTGTTATGATTACCTTCTCCTAAAGCACCCACCTGGACTGTGAGAATCTGAGATGTACACATGGTTCCTTGTGAGGTGGCCTTTGTTATCTAAACATCACAGAAAAACAGGAAGCCTCCAGACAGTGGAAAGTAAACTTCCCTTTCTGGTACCTAATTATTACTGTTCAGCGCTGACTGGTATGGGGGGGGGGAGTGTGTGTGAGTGAGTGTGGGTGAGTGAGTGTGTGTGAGTGTGTGTGTGTGTGTGCACTCGCGCCTGCCTGCCTGACTGCATCTTTGTGTCTAGGTTAGAGAACAACTTGCAAGCTCGCAAGAATCAGTTCTCTTTCCTTCCACGAAATATGTTCCAAGATTTTGAATTTGGATTGTTAGAGATGGCCCCAAGTGCATTTTACTTGCTCAGCCATCATCTCATCAACCCTTCCTTTTTTGATTCTTCTGGAGACAGGTCTTACAATGTAGAAGAGGCTGGCCTCAAACTGAAATCTGCCTCTGCCTACTGAGTGCTGAAATTAAAGGTTTTTGACACCACACATGGTCTCTTCCTTAGTCTCAAATACCAGCACTGGTAGCCCCAAAAAGGAGAAAATAAGCACTCATGTCTTCCTACTACTTCTCTGACTACATAATGTTTTATTGGGTATGCTGAGCACAAACAAACAAGAGATTAAAGGCAAACCAGATGTATAACACAAGCCAGTGAGCCGCAGGGCACCATGACCCTCAAGGCCTGAAGAACAGATCAAAGGGAGACCTGCTTCCCTACCCACTTCTCCACCTTGAAGCAAACAGCTTGGGGTCTGGGTCTTCAGGCCGTTGCTATTTATTTACTTTATTATTTATGTGTGGATGTATGGACACACATACAAGACACATAGAGGTCAAAGGACAAGCTTTTGAAGTGCAAGTTATCAGGCTTGATGTGCAGCCTTTACTGGCTAAACTATCTTGACAAACATACTTTTAAAAAAGAAATGAGCCCAGCAGTAGTGGCCCACATCTTTAATCTCTGTGAGTTCAAGGCCAGCTTGATCTACACAGTGAGTTCCAGAACAGCCAGAGCTACACAGAGAATTCCTATCTTGGGGGAAGGCAGTCTCACTGTCACGTAGGCCAATCTCAATCAAACACTTGTGCTCCAGCTAGAGTCCTCAGTAGCTGAGACTGTATCTAGTAGGCCCCACTGTGAATGTGACCGCTCCCTTGCTGTATTTTTTTTAAGATTTATTTATTATGTATACAGTGTACAGAAGAGGCACCAGATGTCATCTTAGATGGTTGTGAGCCACCACTGGCTGCTGAGACTTGAACTTAGGACCTCCAGAAGAACAATCAGTGCTCTCAATCTCTGAGCCATCTCTCCAGCCCAATTATTAAAATAACGATACCTCACATTGCAAGCCTAAACAACCACTTGTTTGTGTCTGAACTTCGTCCTTGTCACTCCACGCAAGGTATTGCTCAACTACCTTCAAGCAAGATTTGTAAGTCTAACACCATGTAGCAGTGAGTGTGTGAACACAATATGCACATGGGCACACATACTCCACTTCTGTCTGTGGATGATACCTAGGTTACTTCCAGATTTCTGCTATCAACACACAACTGTAGGTACATGTATATCTCAAAGTATATCTATGCTGAACCTTTATAGGGGCATGTGCCCAGAACTTTTCATTCCTAAGGTATAAGTGCTTTTTGCACTGTATTTTAAACTATTTTTGCCATCCCATTGTGGTAGAATGTTTTCTGTATGATGTAATTAAAGAACTGTTCGGCCCATGCACGGCACGGTAAAAGTAGGTGGAGAATCAAAGGCAGCCAGGTAGAAGGAGGGTGGAGTTAAGTCACTCTCCATCGGACCCCCAAGAGGAACAGACATGTAGAGGTACCGGCCAGTCACGGGTTGGGAGCCACATGGCAGTCAAATCAATAGAAATGGGTTGAATTAAGATGAAAGAGCTAGCTAGTAATGTGCTTAAGATATGGGCCAAACAGTGTAAAAGATATAAGCATGTGATTTCATTTCTTTGGGGGACAAAAGCCGCGGGCGCGCGAACCAGGTTCCAAACCACCCCCCACCCCCACCCCCACCCCCCGCCCCCCGCGGACGGACCCAAAACTGGCCGGGAAAAACGTTCTACAACATCCCATTTTACAACATGATGTCATCACACAAATATATTGACAGTTCAGTTGATAGTAGATGACAGATACCTTCCATAGTGGAAGGCAAGGCCACTAAATAGAAGGGATTTCAGAACATGTAAGATACACCTTTTTTCTGGGTTGAGGGCAGCACTCCACATAAAACAGACTCAAGTGGGTAATCCAGACAGCTGGTGAGCAGCAAGCAGGCAAGGCTTCAGGTATCCCACTGTAGCCCTGCCCAGGAGAAAGGAGAAAGTGTCTCATGGAAGGAGAAGGGGACTTGGAAATGCATGAGGACAGTGGTGGAGGAAGCAGGCTGGTCAGCCAGCAGACTAGCACATCAGGAAACAGGCAGAGGCTGTAAGTACACCAAGCAGGCTAACCAGTGCGGGTTTACCAACCTGCTATTCACCTTTCAAGGCACTTGCCATTTCCTCATCTAACAGTGCCAATGGCTAACAATGACAGTCTTACCCATCATTGACTGGACCCTCTCAGGAATGAAAACCATTACTGCTTAATATTTGAGAGATTTTTTTGAAGATTTCTTTTATATGTAGAAGAGTTTGTCTACATGTACATACATGTACTACACACATACATGCTGCTCTTAAGGGCCACAAGAGGGTATCGGATTATCTTAAACTAAAGTTACAGACAATACTAGGCTGCCATGTGGATGCTAGGAACTGAAGCCAGGTCCTTTGCAACAGGTACTCTTAACCACCAAGCCATCTCTCCAGCTATGGCTATTTTTATTAAGTAGTTTGCTTTTAAATCCAGAGGCCCATTTTGAATGATAACATACATATTATAATCACTATGGTATGGGGAAATGAAATTTATTGAGATAAAACTCACAAAACAGAAAACTCATCACCCTAAAGCACAAAATTCAGTTTCGTTTCTAGATTTTTCACAATTCCAGGCAAGCAACACTATCTAATTTCAGGTCATTTTCATCTTCGTCAAATCTCCTGTATTCATTCCTGGTCATTGCCTCCTCTAGAATCCCTAGCAACTACAATTCTATTTACTGTCTCTATGGATGAATCTGCTTGTTCTTTATCCATTTGTCTGGAATCAGACAACAACGTCTGCTTGGGTTTTTTTGTTCTTGTTTTTTTTAACTTAGTGTCATATTTTCAAGACTCATACAGTCAGGTACTTGGGAAGACAAAGGCAGAAGAATCTCTGTAAGTTCAAGGCCAGCCTGGTCCACAAGTTCCAAGACAGTCAGGGTTACAGCGACTGCATTCCTCAAAAAATACTCATCCATACAGCATGAGTGAGCCATTCTACCTACTTTATGACTAAATGATTTTTGCCATTACATGGACATACCACACATTTTGTTTATCTATTCACCAACTGACCAACATTTGGGGCTACTATGAATAATGCTGCTATGAACAACTATGTTTTTTTCCTTCTGAGTATACTCTAAAGCATAAAGGGTCCCCATCTTTACTATCTACCTCTGAGGAACCAAAGTACTGCATTTTTAAGATAAAGAGCTATTAAAACTACCACTGAACTGCACAACACTGAGAAGTACTTTAGGAAATTCTAACGACTGAGCTACTAAAGCTGGATTTGTTTAGTCAGAATGGTACTTCTGAAATTTCCATCAGGGAGTGTAGACAGAGAGAGGCCAGGTGGGGTGGATAAAGGCAGGACACCACTTGAACACAATGAGAAAAGCAGGATGGGGCAATAAATAAGAAAAGGCAAGGAAGCCATCAAAGTGAGGAGAGACTCCCGATAACCACGCATAGTAAGGTCCAAGTTTCCTAACAGAAAAATAAAGATGGAGTGGCTTCAGAGGAAGCAGAAGCTTAAGTTTTCACAGGCTGGTTAGCAATGGCAGGTCTGAAAAACAGGTAGCAAGTGGCAATTGGCAATGGAAGAGGGAGGAGCCTACAGTCAGCATATTAACCTGGGAGGAACAATCGAGGACCAAGAGAGAGGAAGGCACCAGAATCCAGAGTGCAAAGGGACACACACACTTTATGCTTACACACAGCAGGACATGGACAAGAAGACCTGCCTTCTACTAAGGACCCCCAAGAACAGTGCAGGTCCCCTGTACACATGCAACTGCACATCCATTCCATGGCAAAACTGCAGTCATTATCTTTCCCTGACAGTCCCAATACTGCCAGGAATTCCTTGCCTTAAATCTACCAACTGCTGCTGTCCATGCAGGTCTGAACCAAGGACTGAGGCTCAGGAACTTTGCCTAGACTTTCAGCACTGTCTGCATCCTTTCTCCTGCAACTCAGAACGGAGTCTGTTAGCAGACAATCTCCACACTGATTCAAACCAGGCCTTGAAAAGTGCCTAGCATACATCTGCTACACCTCAAAGCAATGGATCTAGTCTAACTACTTACATTCTTCTTCCCAACCTCACTCTTAAGAGGTCACTAACCCTCCATACCCTCACCAAACCTCAAAGCAAGGCCCATTAAGAGCCCAAACTGAATATAAAACAGTGCCTATCAAAAACAAAAACAAAAAATGAAGTGTCTTAGCACATCTATAATCCCATCACTCAGGAGGCTTATGTACAATTGTCATGAGTGTGAAGCCACTCTGCTCTACATATCGAACCCCAGGCTAGTCTAGTCTAAGATACACAGACCTGTCTCAAAAACAAAACAAAAGGCCTACCATGACATATGAATATTGTTACAATTTTTAAAAAACTCAAGCTTATTGTCTTCCCACCACTAGTCACCACCAGGAATCTAATTTATACAACTGGACCAGGCCTCAAGCATCAACAAGGTTAAGAGGCTTAGGAGGTATGGAAGGAAAGGCTAACAGCACCTGCTTCTGCTATAGGAATCCCCAGCACCCTGAAAGATTCTGATTGGCCTCCTTGCTCCCTTAACCACATCCCCTCCAGAAGGAAAGCAAAACATAGCAGGTTAACATGGAACAGGAAGAGAATGTTTAGTTTATTTCATACAACGTTAACAAGCACAAACAAATACAAGTTTGCATGCCATAATTTTTAATTCTTAAAAGATTAGAGTATGCTGCCAAATGTCAAAACAAAAGTACCAAAAGAAAATGAAAACAGCTATTTTCCTTTTGGTTTTATATCTACTGGCCAAATATTTCTATTTGGTGTTTACACTGCCAATGTCCTGCTTTGTTTGGAAAAATAATAATCTAGGAGTGCATTTCCAGCACTGACAACTGCAAGTTAAGCAGATCTACGTGCCCAGTGGCGGCTTCTCATGCCCAGAAAAAAAAAAAGAAAACAAAACTCTGCTTTAGAAACTCCAGCAGTGAAGGCAATAAAGAACAGTTGACTTGTCCTCAAAATGTGGATGGTTGGCTGCATATCGGTCTCTCTCACTGCAGCTTCCTCTCCCCCTTGTTCCATGTGGGGAGAACGGGGCCAGGAGAACGGGGGCCCTGAGAACCGGGCTGTCCTGAAGCATCTTCATATGCCTCCTAATAAACCCCAAGGCCTCAAGAGTCTATACAGCAAAGTCACAACTCCTGCTGTTCATATGCACTTAGGTCAATGTCTACTACCTACCTGATTGAGTGCTAAGCACTAAGTGCCCAGAGATGACTCACGCATCTCCCAGTACTGGATTTGAGACTCTGCTAGAGAAGTGCTTCATGAACTAAATAGAGCCACTGAACTGAAAGAGGCTCTGTGCTCTCACTAGTGAGCTATATATGGGACCACCAGTCCTCAACTCCAGTCCAGTACTGACAAAGATCTGCAACTTATAACACAACCAGCCTATGATCCATAAATAGAGACACTAAAGGACTGGAGATGTGGCTTAATTGGTAGTTTCTACCTAGCATGCACGAAGCATAAAAATGGATATAGTAGAAGTATAAGGATGAGAAATTCAAAATATTAGAGAGATGGCTGGGCACCTGGAACACTGGCTTTTCTTCTAGAGGACCCAGATTCAATTCCCTACACTCACATCAGGTGACCCACAACCACACTTAACTCCAGCTTCAAGGAACACTAATGCCCAATAGGCTCTTCTGGACTCCACAAACACATGTACATATTACATAATTTAAAAAAAAAAAATCTTAGCCAGGCATATGCAGTAAGTTCCAGGACAGCCAGAGCTACATAGCAAGACGCTGTCTTAAAATAAATAAATAAATAAATAGATAGATAGATAAGCACACACACAGTTCTTCAATATGTAATAGCATGACCAGGTCAATTTCAGAAAAATAAAAATTAAAACTATTGTGTACTGTTTACACTTCTTAGGTTGGCATTGTGACTACACCTGAGGCTGTAGCCACACTGGTGGTGAGAAGGCAATGTGGACACTCTGGAAAAAAAAAACTCAACAATCTGTCAAATGACTCAGTAGATAAAGATGCCTGCCACCAGGCTTGATTTTCTGAGTTAAATCCCTAGAACCCACACAGTTCAAAAAGAGAAGCAACTCCCAAGTAGTCTTCTGACCTCCACAGATACAATCAATAAATATAAACAATAATAAAAAATAATAAAGTAGAAAGTGAAAGACACCAGGTGCTGACCTCTAGCTTTCCTAAGCACATGAGCAAGCAAAGTAGCAAATACACAAATACACACACACACACCAACGCCAACCCTTGACCCTATCTCATCGTCTCTGAGTTTCAGGCTATCTGGAGCTACATAGTAAGACCCTGGGCCAAAAAACAACAGCAGAGAGGGAGAGAGAGAGAGACTGAGGTTGAGGTTTTTAAACAATATGCTATCTTTATTTAATAAAAAGGGGGAAAGAGTTTTACTTAATGGTACACATCTTAAATACCAAATCCCAACACTCAGGAGGCAATGTGGATCTCTGTGAGATTAAGGCAGCAGCCGAGGCTACTTAGTGAGATGCTTCTCCAAAAAAAAAAAAAAAAAAAGGAAGAGAGAAAAACCACACAAGAATGTTTTATCTACATGAACATTACTGGAAGGATAAAACACTACCAAGTAGTTATCAAGGAAAATGGCAAGCAGAACAGAGGAGTGAAGGAAAATAATTTCTAAAGTATAATTTTATGTATGACATTTACTTGTTGGGTGGACACATATTCCACAGTGCATCTGTAGAAGTCAGAGAGCAACATACAAATGCTTTAACCCACTCACCAGCCTCCTGACATATTTTCATAAACCTTCATTTTAGAACTGAGCATTTCATTAAAAAAAATTCTAAGTCTTATCCTTTTGTTGTTGTTGTTGTTGTTGAAATAGGGTTTCTCTGTGCAGCCTTGGCTATCCTGGAACTCGCTCTGTAGACCAGGCTGGCTGTGAACAAAAGAGATCCACCTGCCTATATCTCCTGTGTGCTGGACTAAAGGCTTGACCCACCTGACTCCATTTTTTTTTTTAATTATTTAAAAAAGAAATGTCAGAGCCACACCTAAAACCTTTAGCTAACAAACCTAGATGCCAGCCCAAAGCCCAAGGTGATCTCTGCACCCTGCTGTGAGAAGGGAGCTAGGCACAAACAATGACCAGCTAGAGCAAGAAACCCAGGCCTTCCTAAGCCTGTTCCTCCCTCCCTTGGTGAGGCTCCCTTCTAAGCCATTTCAGCTTCACATTCAGTGGCTTCCCCAAAGTCCACAGTAGCCTAAACCTTCCCTCTGGTGGGCCCACCTGCAGCCTCCATATACAAGCTCTACCCAGTGTGTATCCTAAACAGGTCTGTGCCCCATCACAAGGTCACATTAGGCTTAGCCATTATTTATCGGGCCTTACTTAGCACCTATCTATCCCTATCAGGCCTCGGCCCAAAACTGAAGGATGCAGACTAAACAGATACTGCCTCTCTCTCTAAGAGCTCAGTAGACACTACATACAGGGAGTAGACAGAACAACCAGCTTATCCTTCCTCTGAGCAGATGAGGAGGGGCTACTACCCCAAAGGCTTATCTGTGGATACAAAGCCATCCCCATCTCAGACACTGCTTAGCTTTCCCGTACATCGGCAAACAGACCTAAGTGGCCTAAGGCTCACAGGATGGCGTCATCAAGCTACTGTTCTCAGTCACCATAAGCCACAACAAAATTATGTTTCCACATCACCCACCAGAAGAAGAAAACCTCAGACCAAGCTTATTCCAAACTGTTGGAGGGCTCAGAGGGCAGAGAGTAACCACAGGCTCAGCATTCTTGCTAAGGAGAATATTTACTTCCCCTTTCTCGGCTCTAAACTGATTGTTTTTCTTCTAAATAAACTTTTATAACCCTTTTATTATAGCTTTTATATATCTAACAAAGGTTTTTAAAATAGTCAATGTGGCTTCCAAATGTTCCTTTTGCTGGCTTCCTGGTGGTCAGTCTTGGAGGAGGTCAGCATCTCTATGCTGGAGGTGCTTCTGTGCCTAGCCCAGTAGACCTAGCACTACCGCACTAAATCCAGGATTTTCCCACCACAAAGACTAGTCGCTAGTCACAGGAATTCACACAGCTCTATCAACATACAGAATGGATGCCAAGGACCCCAGAGGGAAATGACTAGGCACAGCATGTCATGGAGAGTCCTGGTTGGCCCAGAGCCTGGTCCAGCTCCCTGCTTGCACCACAGCCTCAGGCAAACACATTTCCTAAGCAACAGGCCTGTTTTCTTCTAGGGACTCCTGTTTAAAAAAACAAAAAACAAAACAAAACACAATACACTGAATAAAAAGGACCAACCCCTGTCATCAAGCCAACACGACCTACAGAAGGGAGAACACATACCAAGAGAAGGTATTTCTGACACAATGCTGTTCTTACTTGGGACTAGAAAGTCTTTGGATGTGCTAGGAAGTATGTAGCAAGTAACCTTTTCCTTCATACCATGGAGACAGAGATTATGAAGCTCAGTGACTACTTAGTAACCTTGCCCAAAGAGTCCATGTGTTACATTCTGGAAGCCTCCAAAAAGCATGCAGTAGTGCCAACATTTGCTTCTACAGTCCAGCTTTAAACCCCCTCCCACCCTGTTGCTCTTTCTCCATACCCTACAACTAGCAACAGCACACGGTACCCCCAAACTGCTACCACAACACGACCAAGTCCTTCCTCTATGTTTCACAAAGCCTCTCTCCTGTCTGCCTCAGGCCTCTCAGGGCTTGCTAATTCCACTACAAGGGAGCGATGGGGCACACACCAGCTCTCCTGGAAAGAAGAAAAACAATGCAGGCCTCCTCACAGACAGTGAGCCATCAGGACTCAACTGCCACAGCTGGCAGGCCTTTAGGTCAGGTTCTCTTCAGCCTCCCTTACAGTATGTACTTCCAAATTTCAGGGTCGTAACTGACATCCTCATAATGAGACATACAAGAGAAGTGTAGCTGACTTCTGCAGTCATCATTTTAACTGCCAAAGAGCTTCCACAATGAGTGGGGTGTATCTGTTTTAGCAGACCTGGGGGTCAGATAGAAAGAAAGGGTGTATACAGGAAGAATCAGGCCCTATACCCATTATAATCTTAGGGGACTTAGCACAAAAAAACAATACCTTGAGCTATATGCTCAGTGGGAGAGTGGCTATCTGCCAAGGGCGGGGTCCCAGGTTCAATCTCTAGTATAGTAATGAAAGGGGTGGAATGGAGTGGGGTGGAGGGAGAGAAGAAAGGCGGAGATAAAGGTGAGAAAGAGGGAACCGGAATAAAAACACACTGAGTACAGAATGAATAAGGCCTATTTCAGCACTGCTAACGTTACTGGTCTCTGGAATGAACTGATCATCATCAGAGAGTACAAAAGGGAAAAAGCAAGGCATCTGTTCAAAGACAAAAGAACTAAACGGGGCCTGGTGTCGTGCCACAGGCCCTCAATCTCAGTGCTCAGAAGGCAGACTGATCTCAGAGTTCAAAGCCACCCTGGTTTACAGGGTGAGTTCCAGGACAGCCAGAGCTACATACATAGAAAGATCCTATCTTGGAGAGAAAAAATAAAAGAAACTAAATAAAAACAATAATCTGGGGGCTGGAGAGATGGCTCAGAGGTTAAGAGCACTGACTGTTCTTCCAGAGGTCCTGAGTTCAATTCCCAGCAACCACATGGTGGCTCACAACCATCTATGATGAGGTCTGGTGCTCTCTTCTGTAAAACTGTATGCATAATAAATAAATAAATCTTTAAAAAAAAAAAAAACAATAATCTGGGTTTTGGCAGGAAGAGAAAGAATTGGGGTGGGAGGTAATTTGTTTAAAGATACATATACTTCTCTTCAAAGTTTAACATCGATTTTATAGTCAGGTTACAGTTAATTATGTTTCATGCTTTCTCTTATACCAATATATACTTTTGAAATCAACAAAGTGTTTTCTTTGATAATTTAGTTCTCTTCAAAAAAAAAAAAAGCCTTTTTTCTCTGCTCTCCCCTCTCTTTCTCCCCCCCCCCTCCTTCTCTGGATATCCAACCCCCCCCCAATAAAACTCTAAATGGTACCCTGGCCAAAAAAAATAATAAAAAAAAATAATCCAGGCAGTGGTGGCCCACACTTTTAGTCCCAGCCTGGTTACAGATCAAGTTGAGTTCCAGGAAAGTCAGGAATGTTACACAGGGAAACACTTGTCTTGAAAACACACACACACACACACACACACACACACACAGAAAAGAGAAAAAGAGAAGAGAGAGAGAGAGAAGAAAATAAGGAGTTTCTCTTTTTTTCTGCACAAAGGGAATCAGACTGGTCACAAAGATCATGAGTTTTGAAAGGGATTTTTGTTCTTGTTCTTGTTTAAAACATGTTTTTATTTTTGTTTTGTTCTGTTTTGGTTTTTGATCTTCTCCTGTGACCTACACAGGTCTCAAAATTGAAATGTCGATGGCACATGCCTTTAATCCAGCATAGCCAGGTAGATTTATGGCCAACCTGGTCTACATAGTGAATTTCAAGCCAGTTAGGACTACCATAGTAAGACCTTGTGCACTGACTGTTCTTCTGGAGGACCTGAGTTCGATTCCCAGCATCCACATGGCAGCTAACAACTGTCTGTAAATCCAAGATCTGACACCCTTACACAGTTATACATGCAGGCAAAACGCCAATTCACATAAAAAAATAAAAATAAATATTTTTTAAAAAAAGATATTCTCTACTAAGCACAAATTAGGCTCCAAGAACAACTCACAGATCCTGAATAAGCAAGAAGGTCTTAGCACAAAATCATGGAAAGGACCAAGGGCCTCAGAAATGACATGTTCCCAATCACTGGCAAGGAGTTGAGACTCTTATGCTGCAAAACAGACAACTTTTAGAGTTTCCCCTCTGGAACCACAGGCTGGAAATTAGGATCCTCTTTTCCCAGCTTCTCAGAGAAGACCACTGTCCTCTGGTCTGGCTGTCCCAAACACCACTCTTAGTTTATTTATCCCTATCCCTGAAAAGCAGGAGGGGCCTTGCAGGAGCAAGGAGCAGCTCTCAGTCAGGCTGCATGTCTCAATGTGGCTCTGGAAACACAGCTGCTCAGGCTCTACCTCAGGACCATTGAAACAGCATATGGGAGCTGGGCATTGGTTCCAGTTAAATCCTAACACTCAGGAATCTGAGGCAGGAAAATTCCAACAAGTTCAATCCAACGAATTCAGGCCAGCTATATAATGAGTTCCAGTCTCAAACCACACACAGCAAGGCATAGTGGCACAAGTCTATAATCCCAGCACTAGGAAGGCAGAACAAGAGAATCACAAGTTCAAAGATAGTCTCAGCTACAAGTTCAAAGCCATCCTGGACTACAAGATGCTACCTTGAAAAGCCAAAAAGTAAAATATATAAAGCAGAAGTTGAAGGTAAGCATTAACGTTTACAAAAACAATCTCCCCAGCCCAGCTTCTCTGACTAAATTGAACAAAAGCACTAACCACAAGTGGTGTCACACATCTTTAATCCCAGCACTTGGGAGGCACAGGCAGGCAAACCTCTGTGAGTTTGAGGCCAGCCTGTTCTACAGTCAGTTCCAGGGTTACACAGAGAAACCCTGTCTCAAAAAAAAAAAAAAGCTATAGAACAAAAGAAAAAAGAAAAAGGAAAACCAGGCCAACAAAAATGGAGGGGAAAGACAAACTTTACCAAAAAGCAAGGTTAGAAATCAAAGTGAAAGCCAAACGACAACTGAGCTTTCTAGAAGCCTCACATGGTTACAATGGTAAATTTTAAAATACCTTTCAGTAATGAAATTAAAATAGCAATACTCTTATTAATGTTTTGTCTTAACAGAAGCGATAACAAAATTTAACCCAAATCAGTTTTTTTGTATAAAGATAACCTTGGTTATTTCACAACTAGAAAAAGTCATCTTTGAATGTGGAGCATATAAAAATCTGCATTAGAGCCAGGCGTGGTGGCACACACCTTTCAACACAGCAAGGATCTCTGAGTTTGAGACCAGTCTGGTCTAAGGAGTAAATACCAGCAATGTCAGGGCTACACACAAGAAAACCCTGTCTCAAACAAACAAACAACAACAAAATCCAGCATTAGCTAGGCATGGTGGTATAATTTTTTAAAAAAATTTTGGGGCTGGAGAGATGGCTCAGCGGTTAGGAACATCAGCAGCTCTTCCAGAGGTCCTGAATTCAATTCCCAACAACCACATGGTGACTCACAACCATCTATAATGAAATCTGGTGCCCTCTTCTGGCGTGCAGGAGCACTGTATAAACAATAAATAAATCTTTTTTAAAAATTAAAATTGTGTTTTACTTATTTATGGTTATTTTTGATAGGATCTCTCTACAGAGCCCTGGCTGTCCTAGACTCTTAGAGCTAGGACTCACCATGCACACCAGGCTGGCCCTGTACTCTTGGAAATATGCCTACATCTGCTTCCTGAGTGCTAGAATTGAAGGCACTTGCCACCCAGAGGCAAAGGCATGCCAATAAAGTCTTGTGAGTTGCAGACCAGCCAGAGCAACCATAGTAAGACCCTGTCTCAAAATTAAATTTTAAAAAGGGGGAAAAAAAAGGTGGCTAGAATGATGGCTTAGTAGCTAAGAACACTAGTTTTTCCTCCAGAGGACCCAGGTTCAGCCAGCTCATAATTGTCTGGAGCTGGATTCCAAGACCTGACGCTCTCTTCTGGCTTCCAGAGGCACTGCACACATGTGATACACAGATGTATATGCAAGCAAAATATTCATACACATAAAATAATAAAATAAAAATAGAGCTGGCCATGAGCATATGCCTTTAATCTCCAGACTGAAGACACCAAGAAAGATGAATCTCTATGCATTTGAGGCCAATCTGATGTACATATTGAGTTCTAGGATGGCCAGAACTACATAAAGAAAAATAAATAAAACAAAATAAATAAACAAATAAGGGGGCTGGAGAGATGGCTCAGTGGTTAAGAGCACCATCTGCTCTTCCAGAGGACCCAGGTTCAATTCCCAGCACCCACATGGCAGTTAACAACTGTCTTTAGTTCCAGTTCAAGGCAAATAAATAAATAAATAAATAAATAAATAAATAAAGTTTAAAAAATAAATAAATAAACAAATAAGAATTTGTAGCCTGGCATTGGAGGCGCAGCATTTGGGAGGCAGAGGCAGGTGGATTTCTGAGTTCAAGACCAGCCTCGTACACAGAGCAAGTTTCAGAACAGCCAGGGCTACACAAAGAGACCCTGGGAAAGGGGGTAAAATTTAAATGGGCCTAAAGTGGAAGCTAAGCATGGTTGTTCACACTTACAAACCCAGTTCAAGATGACTGTTTGGAGAATCACTGAGTCACAGAGTAAGACCCTGTCTCAAATAAAAAGGACAATGGTCAGTCTTCACCTAATAAGTTTGCAGAAAGTCTAAATCTATTAAAAACACAAAGCCAAGCCATTATTAATAAACTTGGGGTCTGCTTTAGAACAATCCACTGGGGAAACCTAGATTTAAAACGATGAAGCTGATGAGTCTCACTAAATTATACTGTTTTCAGTTACTGAATCCTCCATAATGAAACTAAGTTCATAACCAAGTTTCTGGATTGTACATAACTCTAATAGACATAAGCATCAAGTGTCCTTAGCTATCAAATGCCAGAGGCTCTTGCCAAATGCCCCCACCCTGAGCCAGGATTTCAGAGTTACTTAGTGCATGCCCATCTACAGGAAAAAAATCAGAGTCCCAGTTCAGACTGCCAAGCAAGAGTACCAGAAGTGGCTACTTAAATCTTCTAGACACCTGCTGAAATTTCAGTTATCAGCTAGGTCCAGGCAAGGTCTAAACACAAGGGGATCTTTGCCGGAAATGCCTTTAACAAGAGCTCCAGAAACAGCCCTTCAAAAACAATGCAAGCAGATGGGACCTCCCACCTGGGGAGGGAAGGAAGCAGACCGTACCCCAACATGCAGTAGCACCCTGATACTGTCATTGCCCATCCTCTTGGTTCTCTTCCTTCCCTCTTAACACTAGTCTCACAAGGAAAGCGTCAACTAGTTTCCTGCCCCGTATTCCCAGTATCCAGGAGAAGGCCTGGCACCAAGATGCTTGACTACAGGCTTGTATAACTTTTTGATAGAAATGGCTCCATCTTATAAGGACTCACTTTTCATGAACTCCAAGAATGATACCCAGAGGAAGGTACCAGAATATACTACAGACTACAGTTGGGTGCCAAAATGGGAGGAAGGGAAACGGGAAACAAAGATTCACAGCATCAACAATACCACCTAAAATAGCATCAGAGATAGTATAAAAGACAGGGTCTTGGGTCGGGGGAATGTGGAACAGTGGGTGCCAGGTAAAAACATAAGGAGACTTCGGGACAAGAGTCTAGGGACAGGAAATAAGGTAAAGTACAAGAGGTGAAGAGAAGAACTGACAAGCAGGTGGTGGCAAACTCAACCACCCTGGACAGAGAACATTGTCATTACTGGACCTGGTAAGTCCTTGTGTTCCCAGAGTGGGAGAACAAGCAGAGAAAGAAAATGAGTGGGCACCATGGGAGAGCTGAGGCCTATAGAGAACTGGCACTCACAAGCCCCATCTAGAGATGGTGCCCACACTGGTTCTGACCCACTGTTGCCAAGCAACAGTGCAGCCTCCAACTGCTAAGTGTTCTGATTTGTCCATGAAGCTACAAGTGTGGAAAGCTGGATCTCATTTTGATGTAGGCAACTATAGTGGATAATTAATGGCCCCTCAAAGGCCTAATCCCCAACAAAGACATCTACAGCCTCTTCCAAGAACCTGTGAACATGCTGGATTACAGGGCAAGTAGGTAGCATTCCCCCTAGATAAAGACCCAGTGTGTCAAACAGAAACACAAGGGTCCTTTAGAATGGAGCTGAGAGGCAGGTGAAGCAATGTCACATTGATGGTTAGAACAATCACAGCTAGCTGAGATCAGGCCATGAGCAAAGAAATATGAAAGGTCTAAAAGCCAATGAAGGTGAGAAAGTGGGTTGTCTTCCTTGGCTCCCCCAGTTCACATGAGGACTGTCAACACTGTGGCCTGAACCAAGACAGCCAGCAAACTGAGGTAGAACCTGAAAACTGAGATAGTACCCAAGCCATATTGCCCTGTAGTTCAATCCTCCCAACAGCCTTCCTCTTGTCCATACCAACAACTGCAGTCTAGAATCACCTCATCTCTGACTGTCACCCTGTACCCAGTCAGAGACAGTTTCTCTCTGATACTTTTCTCAAGTTTACTATAAAGTTTCTTAGCTTCACCACAGGGCCATACATAAAATTCTCCAGGGAGTTCTAGAGAACAAAACTGTTCTAATAGTTGTGGGCATTCTAGTCCCAAAGGACCATTCCAGTCACGTCAGCACCAGCCCAGGATAAAACTATCATTTTGGCCCAAGGGAAACTAGCCTGGGAAATAGGGTGGGACAGAAACCCCTCCACCCCACCCTTCTCATTGCCACTGAACAGAGTGCCAGTCAGGTGCTCTGGGAGAACCCTCTGGTCCTTGGGCCCTGTGGCCACCTGGCTCCCCAGCACCTGTAACAAGATGGCACTTGGGCTAATCTTAACAACACAACAACCCATTTCAAATAAGCTCTGTTGCTTTCAGCAGAGGGCTGTTTAGGTAAGAAATGGTGGAGTGGAGGACCTAACAGCACAACTCACTCACCACACCAAAGACTGGAACCAGTCCAATCTTACCCACGCTTTGCCAGGCCTGCAGAGGCCTTTCTCTTCTGTTCTCTACTCAACTGAACATCAGATCTCCAGCCTCTGCACAACAACACAACACCGTTGGCTCTGCTCCTCTCTCCCCATAATTCCATAAGAATTCCAGATGGTTTCCTCTGACACTTTCTCTGACCCTCAGATTCCACCTCTAACACTACTTCTTTACTTTTCTACCTGTAGATATATCCAGGGCCAACATTACTTCTCACTGTCTACAGACCCAAAGATATGCAGGCAGGGACTTAAATTTTATTCACTCACTTAAGTTTTCCAGAACAGGAAACATAGTACATGTGTATAATAAGGATCAAATAGGGGTACAAACTGAACTAACTTTTTAGTCCAAAACACAAGTGATATGACATTCAAATAAATACATTAGATGAAAACTTCGCTTGTTATTTTTGACTAATATTAAATATCAAAGTTATGAACTCTTGAGTACAATTATCTTGAACAAACTTACTTTTAAAAAATATGATTCGGTGGCTGAAGAGATGGCTCAGTAGGTGGTTAAGAGCACTGGCCACTCTTCCAGAGGACTGGGATTCAATTTCCAGCACCCACACGGCAGCTCATAACTGTCTATAACTCCAGTTCTAGGGTGTCCGACACCCTCATACAGACATGCATGCATGCAGGCAAAAACACAAATGCACATCAATTTTTAAAATATATATGATTTTGCTGAACATGATACCACACACCTCTCACCCTGCACTCTCAAGGGTGAGTCAAGAGGATCACAAGTTCACAAGTTTTAGATCAATCTCAGCTATATATAGTAAGACTTTATCTCAGGAAAAAAAAAAAAAAGGCACTAGGGACATAAAAAGAGTTGCATTTACATTTTGCAAATATTGGGCCACAGTGGTTAAGAGAACTGGTTGCTCTTCCAGGGAATACAGGCTCAATCCCCACTATCAGCTAACAACTACTTCTAACTACAACCCCAGGGATCTGACCCCCTCTTCTGGCCTCCAATGGCACCAGGCAAGTACAAGGTACATAAATATAGAAGCAGTCAAAATACCATATAATATAAAATAAATAAATTTTGCAACTATTGCCTGCTGAAATCCTTAAAATAATCTGGAGTAGAAGAAGGAACCCTTGACAGATAGATAAGAACCCGCTCTACCTGCTTGTTGCCTGGGGCTCAGATGGAAAGGATTACCCAAGAGATCTCCACCTCTCCTCCTTACCTTCTTTACCCTGGCTACGCTGCCCCCTTCCCCATGGTGGTTCAGAAACCATCTTCCTTTCTCTACCTGCCCCACCATTTCTCTGAAGCCCTTTCCCAGGGACTAAAAGAGCTCTGGGCTCACTACTCATGCCTCCTTTAAAGCACAGGCTTCCTCTTCTCTACCTTCTATTTCCTGATACTCCAGAGGCTCAGCTCTCTATCCACATGATTAGAGTTGTCTGAACTCTTCTAAAAATCATTGGTCCCTCCCTGATTGGTCTGGGAAGAAGCCCCATCAGATACATTAAAAAAAAAAAAAAAAAAAAAAAAAAGCTTTCCTGACTTTATGACTTGAAGGTGTACTAGGAATAAGAGCTCCTGGGGTGGGTTGCAGAGATGGCTTAGAGGTTAAGAGCACTGACTGCTCTTCCAGAGGACCTGAGGTCAATCCCCAGCAACCACATGGTGGCTTA